>SKCR01025384.1:0-216657 GCA_019454045.1 Zanthoxylum bungeanum
AGGGACCTCGCCCTCAAACTGATAATGATGTAGTGGGCACCTCGACCAGGAACTACAACTGACAACGGGGGCACCTCGACCCTGGGCACCTCGACCCAACACCGCTGACAATAGGGACCCCGCCCTCAAACTGATAATGATGTAGTGGGCACCTCGACCCGGAACTACAACCGACAATGGGGGCACCTCGACCCAACACCGCTGACAATAGGGACCTCACCCTCGAACTGATATATGGGCCTCGCCCCCAGACGGATAGTGATATGGGCCTCGCCCCAAACTGATACTGATATGGGCCTCGCCCAAACTGATACTGATATGGGCCTCGCCCAAACTGATACTGATGTGGGCCTCGCCCCAAACTGAATCTGATATGGGCCTCGCCCAAACTGATACTGATATGGGCCACACCCCGAACTGATTCTGATATGGGCCTCGCCCCAAAATGATACTGATATGGGCCTCGCCCAAACTGGTACTGATATGGGCCTCGCCCAAACTGATACTGATATGGGCCTCGCCCAAACTGATACTGATATGGGCCTCGCCCAAACTGATACTGATATGGGCCTCGCCCCAAACTGATAATGATATGGGCCTCGCCCAAACTGATACTGATATGATGGTGGTCCGTTCTCGAACCGTGTTCCATTCTCGGAGTACCATTCCTGGCTTGTTCATTCTCGAACTCTGATTGGCATTCTCGGCTGAACTGATGCTGATGTCGTTGTGATGAGGTCCATTCCCAAACCATCACCGTGCTATGGTGTGGTGAAGTCCATTCCCGAACTGCCACCGTGCTGTGGTCCATTCCCGAACCGATCTCCATTCTCGGAGTGTTGTTGTGATATGATGTGATGAAGTCCATTCCCGAACTGTCACCGCTGTGGTCCATTCCTGAACCGATCTCCATTCCTGGAGTGAAATTCCCGATGTGCCATTCTCGGCGTGCTCATTCCCGAGCTGTCCATTCTTGGACTGTCCATTCTCGGACCAAAATCTCCATTCTCGTAGTGTCATTCCCGGCTGAAACTGATACTACAATAATGTGGGCCTCGCCCCCCAGAATGCCATTCTCGGCAGAAACTAAAACTGATGTAATATGGGCCTCGCCCCCTGGATGCCATTCTCGGCAGAAACTGATCTGAACTGATGTGGGCCTCGCCCCCCAGGCTGCCATACCCAACTGATACTAATCCGGAACTGATATGGGCCCCGTCCTCTGAATGCCATACCCGGCAAATACTGATACTGAACCGCTGTGGGCTCCGCCCCCAGAATGCCATACCCGGCTGATACTGATCATGAACTGATGTGGGCCTCGCCCCCAGAATGCCATTCCCGGCAGAAACTGAAACTGATGTAATATTGGCCTCGCCCCCTGAATGCCATTCTCAGCAGAAACTGATCTGAACTGATGTGGGCATCGCCCTCAGAATGCCATACCCGGATGATACTGATCATGAACTGATGTGGGCCTCGCCCTCAGAATGCCATACCCGGTAAATACTGATACTGAACCGATGTGGGCTCTGCCCTAGAATGCCATACCTGGCAGATACTGACCTGAACTGATGTGGGCCCCGCCCTCAGAATTCCATACCCGGCATATACTAACACTGAACCGATATGGGCCTCGCCCTCAGAATGCCATACCCGGCGGATACTGATTCTGATGCTAATGTGGGCCTAGCCCCTGAATTGATACTGACGTGGGCCTCGCCCCTGAACTGATCTGACGTGGGCCTCGCCCCAGACTGATACTGATGTGGGCCTCGCCCCAAAACTAATGTGGGCCTCGCCCCAGACTAATACTGATGTGGGCCTCGCCCTCAACTGATACTAACGTGGGCCTCGCCCCAGATTGATACTGATGTGGACCTCGCCCCTATACTAACACTGATGTGGGCCTCGCCCCAGACTGATACTGATTCATTTCCGAAACTGGTGCTGATTCATTCTTGAAACTGTTGATGTTTCTGATTTGCTTGACTTTGCCGCTTTCTCTTTTCCTTCTTTGAAACCTGTGAATTCAAAACAAAACAAACACAAAAAAAAAAAGATTGCAAAATTTGTTACGTGTATGCATGCATGCATGAATGAATTTCCTATTCCGCTGGGTTAGGTCTTCCCCCAGTTCTCCAAGTGATTGCTCAGTCTTCTCTCTGGTCTCATGGCTCAATTTCTCGTTATTCTTCTTATTCACGCGGTGGTAGACTGGTTGCTCCCAGTCTTAATTTAGCTTTATGTTCTCCGCTGTTTGCACTTGGTCAAGATGAACCACATGGTGGGGCCTTCCATATTATCATACTATATCACATGCTACGAAATAGTCTCAATAGTTATACATATTATCGCCCTCAAAGAATGCTCAGTAATGAAACCAGAGAACCTTCAAAACATTCGATGCAACTCAAATCCAAGTCTTTGAATAAATGATCTAGGCCAGACTCAAAGTGTGTGTGTGCAAAGATTCTTTCACAGCTTAATCCTTAAGTAAGCTAACTCGATGATTTCGTTTCAAAAATCGGGATCGGTGGGTCAAACCAACCTAGGGTGTCTCAGTTATATTCCTCAATGCTTTTTCATGCTCAATGTAGTATGGCTTTATCTCTCTTTTCCTTTGTCCTCATTTTTTTCTTTTCATTTTGAACTCATTTTTTTTTTCTTTTTCTTTTTTTTTTCTCTTTTTTTTTTTTGAGACTTTTCTTTCATTTTCAACCATACCACACATCATAACATAAGCAAATCAAGATAGACATCTAAGCAAACGGTCATTCACCGACCTACAATTTCATCAACTAGTCACTTTGCTAACTACTCAGGTTTTCACTGCTAAGAGCCATAATCAAGTGCTTGCGAGTCTAACATAGATCAATTACCAAATGTCAGATAAAAGCACGTCAAAAGTTATCGTTTCTAAGTTTCCCCCTAAAGCAAACAATTTCATCATCGGACTTATGTCTAACTATCAAGACTAAAACAAACAATTTTTTTCTCTCTCTTTTTTCTGTTTTCTTTTTCCTTTTCCTTTTCCTTTTTCTTCTTCTTTTTTTTCTTTTCTTTTTTTTCTTTCCTCTTTTTTTTCTTTTCCTTTCCCTCTTTTTTTTCTCTCTCCTTTTTTTCTCTTTTTTTTCGAAGGCCCCCCCCAATGGTCTTTCTCTCATTTCCATAGCTTTTCTATTTTCTCGATTTCTTTTTCCCCGCTATCCGTGTTTGCTAAACTCCTCTTGAAAAAACACTTTTTTTTCTTCTAATCCCAACGGATGTCTATGATGGTTTTTAAGACACAGAGGGTTAAAATGAAATGCATGTATGCATGAGATGCGTGCGACAAACGAGGTATAATATGCATGTGGTTATCAAAAGCATAAGAGGGAACTTTTATAGGATATACAACTATCGTTCTCATGCGGGTTTATGACAATGCCTTTGATTGAACTTGAACTCCCTCAACCTACTATAGAAACGGTCAACTAATGCACAAATTATACACATCACAAGACATGATTTCGAGGCCAATTCTCTAATCCTCAGTGGAGTCGCCAGACTGTGGACAACAGGACCTGGGCGACGCTTGCTCTAGGCTAGGCTCGCGGGCCTAGTTGGGAAATACAAAATAACATGGAGTCGCCACCCGGTGTGAACCGGGACAAAGATTTAAGGCCGCACTCACCCCTCGCAAGGGAAGACCTCAAACCGTTGGGTTCGGAATGGTCCCTTACTTATGTCACTTGTGATGATATAATTTGTGCAATAAATCAACCGAGTCTACTCAATAATCATGCTCAAATGGTACTTATATCTAACATGCTTTCATCTAACTAACTCTTAAGTTCGCATGCATAAAATAAACCATTATAACGACGATATCATACAATAATCTCATGGCATACCTCAATTATATAATGCGAAAAATAAAGAACAAAACTAAACATAATGTGAATTCCCAACCCAAAATAAATGACTAATCATGCTTGAATACCATCTCATGAACACATCAAATAAATACATGCGGAATTCAAGTAACGAATGACAAACAAATCAACATCATAAAACAAAATATGCGTCGTTTACTCAAGTGGTACGTGGAGTGTATCCCGAGTGCAGATCATACTACCGTCCATTCGGAATCGGCTATGAAATTTACGTCCGGGTTTCCATCCTATATACCACGAGAGGCGACACATTTTCATTTTATTCAAGGGACCACAACATACATCATTTTACATTATATGCGTATTTATCTACTCAAGGGCCACAACATGCATCATTTAATAAACACATGCATTTACTATCTATTCAAGGGCCACCATATGCATCATACATTATTTTATCTAATCAAGGGCCACAACATGCATTACTACTAAGAATCATGCAAACGAATCTCAATAAATAATAAAAAATAACACTGAAACGGATGTGAAAAAATACCCTCAGGTCTAACCTTTTTGTCGGCTCTCGGACTTGCGTTTCACGACCGTCGGAAGGGCTATCACTCCGCAACTTTTCTGGTTCACTTGTTTATCGTCTTAGCTCGCTGTTTCACTATTTTAGTCCCTGTTTTACCTCCGTTTCGCTGCTGTTTTGGGGAATTTTCTGGTCACTGTTTTAAGGCAATTTAGGGACTGTTTTGGGTGTTTTGGGGACTGCTTTGGACTTATTCCGGACAGTTTTTTTGGGCATTTTCTGGGTTAATTCAGGGTTTATTTTTGGTTACAGAGAAGGCTGTTTCGAGGTGATGTGGTCTCGGTTAAAGGCTTAAGTTTTAGTCTCGTTTTGGGGTAATTTTACTCACTGATTTCAGCAGTTATGGGGACTGTTTTAGTATGATCATGGAGAGATTTTGGGCATGTTTTTTCGATCAGAGGCTACGTGTGGGGGGGCGTTGAGGTGGTTTGTTGCCTTTGCCGTGGGCTACGTGTTTGTGCTTTTTTTTGGTTGTTTATTTTTGTTTGTCTTGATCGGTGGGGGCAGGTCTTTGTGGCTCAATTTGGTGATTTGTTGGTCAGTGAGGAGGGCTGCTAAGGGGTGTTACGTATGTCGTTTGTGATGGGCAGGGAAGGACATTTCTTGATGTTTGATTTTGTCACGGGGACTGTTGTGTAAGTTAGGGTTTTGTCGTGGTCGTTGATTTTTTTTTTGTGGCGTGAGGCGTTGATGGATGGTCGAGGGGCTTCTGTGGCGTGGTGTGCTTGGCTCTTCGTGTTGTTGGCTGTGTGCGTTTTCAATGAAGTGTATGTGTGATGAAGAGAGGCATGAAACTGAGTGTGTGGTGTCCTTATGGTTTAAAGATGATTGGGGGTCTGTGTGATGAATGAATAGATCTTAGGGCTGTGAAGTGGCTGTGGTGTGGACTGTTGGTGGCGTTGAAGGGCATAGGACATATGGGTTCAATGTCGTGGAGAAAGATTTTTGTGAAGTTGAAGGTGAGGCAGTGGCTTATTAGGGTTTCATTCTGTTTCTTTTCTTTGCCGTGAGTGTTTTTTTGGTTACTGTGAGTTATTGAGTTCGAGGACGAAGGTGGGAGGCGAGAGGCTTTAGGGTTTTCTGGTTTGCCGTGAATGGTGAGTTGAGAGATGAAATCGAGAGAAAGGTGTGTGTGTTGAATAAGTCCAGTCGTTAGCTATTAGAGTTGTGTTTATTGTTGATGGGGATGCCGAGTGAAGAAAAGATAGAGAGGAAGATCGTGAGTCTTGTTTAGGGTTTTTGTACTGCTGTGAATATGGTTGAATGAGCTCTAGGGAGAGGAAGAGATATTTTAGGGTTTGTTGTTTGTTAAGGGGGGATCCTGAAGGCAATGTTGTGGTGATTCAGTGTAGCGAGAATGAGAGATCGGCTGCTTAGGGTTTTGTTTTGGTTTTTGGTTGCCGAGAGGTTGATGATGAAGCTAAGGAGGAGAGTTGCAGTGGCGTTTCGGGTTTCATTTTTTGTTTGTTTGTTATGTGATGAAGCCGTGAGTTGTTGGGGGGCCAAGGGAGAAGAGGGTTATGTATTAGGTTGTGTTATATAGTGAGAGGGTGTAGGGTTTTCATGTGTTAAATTAGGAAGGGAAATCAATTAAATTAGGTGTGTTATTTTAGGTAAGGATATTGTATTTTAGGTGGATAAATTTAATTTAGGTGAGGATTTCTTTAATTTTGGTATTTGATTTGAATTTATTTATTGAATTAATTTGTGAATTAATTTAATTAAGATTTCATTTTATTGGTTTGTGATTTTTAAATTAGATTTAATTAATTGATTGGTATTTATTAATTTCGATTATTTTAATTAATTTGATTTTGATTTAATTGGTTCAAGGATTTTAATTTAATTCAAATTTTTACTTGTGACATGTATTTTAAATGTTTTTAATTATTTTTTATGGAGGTGATTTAATGGGCTTGGCAAGGTAAGTTTTAAAACGGAGATTCAACAGCGAACCCGAAGCTCAACAAGTGAACTAAATCAACAAAAGTCAATTTATTGACGCTTCCCTTCCGACGTCGTTTCCCGCGACTTCCGCGACTTAAACAGATAGTTTGGCCTCCAATGAGACTCATCATCGGGTTTCACATGCAAAAATGCAATGCCTACAATATGTCACGACCCCCTCCCTAGGGCGGGCCCAACCCTAGAAAGAGGTCCGCGATCAACTTCAGCTCGAGCACTCTATATGCCAAAACAACCAATACAAACACACGAATAATACATCACGAATTACAAACTCATAAAGTATACACAACTTTATGGTTTACAACACAAGACTCAAGAAAATGCAAATGACGACTCGAATGTCTGGACCAACCCAAAATACAACTGTGGCACGTGGATCCCAATCTGGTACTGCTCCTGCTATTCTTGCGAACTACCTGAAATGTTTGGGGGAAGAGGGGAATGAGCTTAAAAAGCTCAGCAAGTAAGCACTCATTCTCTCAACAAGACCTCACCAACAAAATAAGATTATATAATAAATATAATATATATATATATGAAAATATATATAATTATATATATAACAACTAACTCAGACAAAACATACTCACAACAGCACATCTCAATCAATCAAGGTTTGCTATCCGGATTCGGTATAATAATGGATTGAAACCAATGGGAGAGTACCTCATCACAACTCCCAAGGTTCCCTCTCTATCAAAACCAATGGGAGAGTATCTCATCACAACTCCCAAGGGTTACCACCAACTCGCCACCAATGGAAGAGTGTCTCATCACTACTTCCAAGGTTTATCAATATCTCAAACCACCTGATGTCTCATCACATCTATCTCCAACCATTATCATACTAAATCCGGTAGCATAACAATAATCTCATACATCATCCAATACAACACATCTCATCTCATTTCATCCATCAACTTATCTCAATATCACATAATACTCAATATTTCAATTCATAGTATGAATATACAATTTATATCTCAAATTAGTATTCATCATTATGTTCTCAAGTTACCGATTTCTTAATCAATTTCCAACGAACATATATAAATATATATGTATATATATATTATATATATATATATTATATATATATATATATATATATATATATAATACAATATATGAAAATAGATATAATCATCACACAATCATCCCTCAACAATACAAACATCCATCAAACATAGCTGCCACTCCGGGTCTAGTATAACAGAGGTCTAAAATATACTCAATGAGGAAGCCCCCGTACTCCCCCATATCAAAACCAATGGAAGAGTCCTCAATGACAACTTCCAAGGTTTCCAACCATATCAACTCGTAAAATGTGAGTAAAATATACTCAGAGGAAGCCCCCGTACTCCCCCATATCAAAACCAGTAGGAGTGTACCTCAATGACAACTCCCAAGGTTTTCTATCATCTCATCTCATCTGATGTATCATCACCTCATCTCATCTCAAATCCGACCACTATTACACCAAACCCGGCAGCATATCACAACAACACACATCATCCACACAATCACGTCTCACATCCAATCCACAAATCTCATCTCAATCAATCATGATTTCATATTATCATGCTTTCAATATTCAATATAATATCTCACAAATATGAAAATATATATAACATATATATATATATATGATAATGCCAATATATATTATATATATATTTACCAACTCACACAACAACCATCAATCATCAAACAAATGTTAAGAGAATCACCACAGAGTGTACTTACCTCTATCCATGCAAAAGCCCTTAATCCTCGCTAAAAATCTGAAAAATGTAAAATTACGATCAGGTCCCTCAATTTATCCAAAATTACGATTTTACCCCTATACTTTTCCGATACGCCCAAATAGTCCTAAATTCTTAAATATTACTATTTAATCCCTAATTAGCAGATTTACAGTTTATCCTCTTAATTATGCAATTTACAATTATATCCAAAACTTTCCAATTCTATCATTTACACCCCCAAAACGGTAATAATTACATACCGAGCTCCAACGATCTCCAAACCTCTCAAAGAAAGATCCACGGGTCAGCCAAATCTCAAGGATCACTGCGACGGCTTCGGAACTTGCTGATACGCTTAACGAGGAAAGCGGGCCCCACAACGAAGATCGGGCCCCACACTAAAAAGCGGGCCCCACCACCAGAAACTTTCAACGGTGGATATATATATCAAAACGCTCGAAATTTCGAGAGCAATAATCTGATGCGATCGGATCGTCGATCCAACGGTCAGATCTCAACTTCCAATACAATTTCCGAATTACCGGTAGCTATAACACGGAAAACAACCCAAACGATGTCGGATCGGGAAGTGACCACTGGCGTTGGAAAGGTCTCGGCCTGAAAACGTGCTCACTCGCCGGAGGTGGTCGTCAGAAGTGGCCGGACGGCCGGCCGGAAATTCAGAAGAAGCGGCGACGTGGCGTCCCCTTCAAGCGGCGCGTGTGGGCGCGTCCGGCGGCCTCTGGACTCGATCTTGGCGGCGACGGAAAGCTGGCGGCGGCATCTTTCTGGCGGTCCGGCGCGTGGTGGCTTATGGCCGGCGGTGAAGCGGCAGCGGCGGTTTGAAGTTGACAGAGTATTGGAAGAAAAAGAAGAAAGAGAAAGAAAGAAAATAAATGAGAGAGAGAAGAAAGGCTAAGGAAAAAAAATAAATGGGAAGGTGATACGGCCCTTATAAAAAAAGTTGTCTATATATTTATCTATATATTTTTTTTTTTTTTTTTTGCCACGTAGTATTACAATCTACCCACCTTACAAAAATTTCGTCCCCGAAATTTCTCAATCCTCAAATGGTTCTGGATATTTCTCCTTCAAATCATGTTCCACTTCCCAAGTCGCATCCTGAATGTGATGATTAGTCCACAAAACCTTTACAAGAGAAATGCATCTGGATCTCAACTCTTGAACCTTCCAATCTACGATCTTCACACGCTTTCCTTATAAATCAAGTTCTCGCTCGACTCCTTCGGTTGACTCTCAAGAATCGGAGAATGGTCTAGTACAATCTTCTTTAGAACGAATACGCAAAACACTAAATGAATCCTTTCTAATCACGGTAATAATGCTAGATGATATGCCACTTTTCACACTTTCTCCAAAATTTCGAAAGAACCAATACAGCTTGGCGAAAACTTTCTCTTCCAGACAAAACTCAATCCTCCCTTCTAATAAGAAAACTTTCAAAATACTATATCTCCAACTTGGAACTGAAGGTCATACCCCCTACTGTTTACCAAACTCTTCTATCGTTCTACTCAACCAACAGTCTCACTCGGATCAACCTGATCTTATTAGTCATCGATCTACCAAGTCTGAGCCATGAATCTGTCTGTCTCCAATCTCACTCCAATAAAAAAAGTTCTAAATCGCCTCTCTCGTAAAGCCTTAAATGAAGTCATGTCGATTCTAGTCAAAAAGCTATACTTATAAGCAAACTCGATCAATGCAAATGTTCACCCCCAACTCCCATTTATGTCACAACACACAACCTGAACAAATCTTCTAACATCTGAATAGTCCGCTCTGACTGACCGTCTGTTTGAGGGTGGAATGAGGTGCTCGTATAAATCTTTGATCCGATAGTCTTCTAGAAACTCTCTCGAAAATGAGAAGTAAAACCGAGAACTCTATCTGATACAATCGATAAGGGTACACTATGTAATCGTACAATTTGCTCCACAACTAAATATCACTAGTCTCTCTGGTCCCCACGTCACTCGAATCGCTAAAAAGTGAGCAGACCTATACAATCGATTCCCTGCTACACAAATTGCATCATAACCATACAGCGTCTTCGACAACCATACCACAAAATCCATCACGATATTTCTGAATAGATACATATTTCAACTCTATCGATCATTATGCATCTCACACTCATCATCATATGAATAATGCCCTCAATTATTATCATTATTCTAATCTGTGCCCCCAACTGACGAACCGGCTATCTTGTCTCCAAAGGTAAAGGCTCCACCTAAGGGTCCCGCTCAGACAACAACTGTAAAATGCTTTTAGCAGTTTACGCAAAATCCACCAACTTAAGATTCCCACTACCGAAAAGAGGATTTGCATGTCCCTCATACATCTGCTTTACATCTAATCATCACGACAATTATTATCCCTTCCAATTATGCATGGACACTGTGTGAAAACGTCTTTTCACGAAGAAATTATTGCTATCACCCTATAAAGAAATGCATGCATAAGTTCTTAGGGAATTACTCAAATTTCTTTCATGGCATCCTCATCTACCAATCCTAATCCCTGTTCAAAATCTGCTAGAGCTAAGGTGATATACCAAAAGCTTTGTAAATGGCCAGTCACTGATCGTGCAATTATAGACTCTAAATATGTTCGAGACCTTAGGAGAGACATCTACAATTGTCTCAATGAAGCTCCATCCGCTCTTCTGCCCAAAGAGATTGCATTGGATATCATGGCAAGAGTTCCTACAAACTTCTTGAGATGGTGTTTCATTCTCAGAACCATTTGGAATGGAAAAACAGATGGTTTAATCCAATACAAAAATAATTCTGCGATTGTTCACTGCGGATATCACAGATTCCATTCTACAGTTTTTATCAACAGTCAGGATTTCTTCAATCATTGCCAATGGAGTCTCGGCACCTTGTTTGAACTTGGTTTCCTAAATGGATTTATCCTTGGACCGAGTCCAATCCATCCCCACTATCCTGGTATCTCAGAAGCCATCCTAAGTGAGCTTCCTCCCTTCGTCAGTAATATCTTATATCGTTGGTATCAACGCCACAAAAGTATTACTGTCTGGATCGAAAATTACTCCAGAATGGTCAGACGACTATTCACTTATTTACCACCCAATTCATCTTATAAGAATCATACCATCACATCAACTCACTAATTGGAGACTCAGTAGTTGGCCATCTAGACCAAAGCTTAGAGCTTACTACGGATACGATGATATTTTCCCAGCAGATATTACCTTTCGTCAATCCTGTGATCTTAGAGCTCTCTCCGCAGACTCAGTCCGTCGAAGCCTAGAAAGTAATACCAATGATAAAGACTGGCAAATCTTCACTACTATCGAAGAGTCATCTAGAAGTATCGTCCAAGGTTACAATAAAATCAAGTTTCCTGACAGTCTCGAAATCCAAGTCATCGACGGTCTCATTCCAATGTCCCTACGTGCGAAACGCCAATGGGAAGATTACCAATTCGAAGATGATCCTGTCCTTGCAACACAACCAAGTTGTTATATTCCATAATGTAATGATAAATCTTATATTTTGTTGCTGCTTGGTATTATATCATTTGTTTGCTTAAACAAAAGTGTCAATAAACTCTTATTCCTTCTTTCTCAAACGCCAAAATTATAATGTCTTCGACTTATTCACTTATGACGATGTTATAACTACGACAGAAAATTCACATTAGGTACCACTGTAGAAATCACGTCAGAAACAACTACGGAAATAGCGAAATGGGCAACTGTCGAAACTACTGATGGTATAAGTCTAAACTCCTCATTATCCTTAATAATCGGATGAACACCAAAAGTTATAACAATTTCAAGATCTATCGGCCGAGTGTGAGGTCTCTCTACACTATTACACGTCATTCTCGGGTATCGTCAAACTATCCCTCTCCCACGTTGAGTACCAGTACCACGGCCACGTCCAGACATTTTTCTACGGACACGAAACTACCCATTTAATATCCTCATATAATGCAACGTGTCTACAGAACCTAAAACCCTAAGCTCTGATACCAAATCTGTCACGACCCCCTCCCTAGGGCGGGCCCAACCCTAGAAAGAAGTCCGCGATCAACTTCAGCTCGAGCACTCTATATGCCAAAACAACCAATACAAACACACGAATAATACATCACGAATTACAAACTCATAAAGTATACACAACTTTTATGGTTTACAACACAAGACTCAAAAAATGCAAATGACGACTCGAATGTCTGGACCAACCCAAAAATACAACTGTGGCACGTGGATCCCAATCTGGTACTGCTCCTGCTATTCTTGCGAACTACCTGAAATGTTTGGGGGAAGAGGGGAATGAGCTTAAAAAGCTCAGCAAGTAAGCACTCATTCTCTCAACAAGACCTCACCAACAAAAAAGATTATATAATAAAATAAATATATATATTGAAAATATATATATTATATATAAAACAACTAACTCAGACAAAACATACTCACAACAGCACATCTCAATCAATCAAGGTTTGCTATCCGGATTCGGTATAATAATGGATTGAAACCAATGGGAGAGTACCTCATCACAACTCCCAAGGTTTCCCTCTCTATCAAAACCAATGGGAGAGTATCTCATCACAACTCCCAAGGGTTACCACCAACTCGCCACCAATGGAAGAGTGTCTCATCACTACTTCCAAGGTTTATCAATATCTCAAACCACCTGATGTCTCATCACATCTATCTCCAACCATTATCATACTAAATCCGGTAGCATAACAATAATCTCATACATCATCCAATACAACACATCTCATCTCATTTCATCCATCAACTTATCTCAATATCACATAATACTCAATATTTCAATTCATAGTATGAATATACAATTATATCTCAAATTAGTATTCATCATTATGTTCTCAAGTTACCGATTTCTTAATCAATTTCCAACGAACTAAATATATATGATATATATATATCTATATATATATATATATCTATATATATATATATATATATATATATATATATATATATATATATGTATATATATATATATATATATTATATATAATATATGAAATAGCATATAATGTCATCACAACAATCATCCCTCAACAATACAAACATCCATCAAACATAGCTGCCACTCCGGGTCTAGTATAACAGAGGTCTAAATATACTCAATGAGGAAGCCCCCGTACTCCCCCATATCAAAACCAATGGAAGAGTCCTCAATGACAACTTCCAAGGTTTCCAACCATATCAACTCGTAAAATGTGAGTAAAATATACTCAGAGGAAGCCCCCGTACTCCCCCATATCAAAACCAGTAGGAGTGTACCTCAATGACAACTCCCAAGGTTTTCTATCATCTCATCTCATCTGATGTATCATCACATCTCATCTCATCTCAAATCCGACCACTATTACACCAAACCCGGCAGCATATCACAACAAACACATCATCCACACAATCACGTCTCACATCCAATCCACAAATCTCATCTCAATCAATCATGATTTCATATTATCATGCTTTCAATATCTCAATATAATATCTCACAAATATGAAAATATATATATAACAATATATATATATATATATATGATAATGCCAATATATATTTTATATATATATTTACCAACTCACACAACAACCATCAATCATCAAACAAATGTTAAGAGAATCACCACAGAGTGTACTTACCTCTATCCATGCAAAACCCTTAATCCTCGCTAAAAATCTGAAAAATGTAAAATTACGATCAGGTCCCTCAATTATCCAAAATTACGATTTTACCCCTATACTTTTCCGATACGCCCAAATAGTCCTAAAATTCTTAAATATTACTATTTAATCCCTAATTAGCAGATTTTACAGTTTATCCTCTTAATTATGCAAATTTACAATTATATCCAAAACTTTCCAATTCTATCATTTACACCCCCAAAACGGTAATAATTACATACCGAGCTCCAACGATCTCCAAACCTCTCAAAGAAAGATCCACGGGTCAGCCAACATCTCAAGGATCACTGCGACGGCTTCGGAACTTGCCGATACGCTTAACGAGGAAAGTGGGCCCCACAACGAAGATCGGGCCCCACAACTAAAAAGCGGGCCCCACCACCAGAAACTTTCAACGGTGGATATATATATCAAAACGCTCGAAATTTCGAGAGCAATAATCTGATGCGATCGGATCGTCGATCCAACGGTCAGATCTCAACTTCCAATACAATTTCCGAATTACCGGTAGCTATAACACGGAAAACAACCCAAACGATGTCGGATCGGGAAGTGACCACTGGCGTTGGAAAGGTCTCGGCCTGAAACGTGCTCACTCGCCGGAGGTGGTCGTCAGAAGTGGCCGGAGACGGCCGGAAATTTCAGAAGAAGTGGCGACGTGGCGTCCCCTTCAAGCGGCGCGTGTGGTCGCGGCCGGCGGCCTCTGGACTCGATCTTGGCGGCGACGGAAAGCTGGCGGCGGCATCTTTCTGGAGGTCCGGCGCGTGGTGGCTTATGGCCGGCGGTGACGGCGGTGAAGCGCGGCAGCGGCGATTTGAAGTTGACAGAGTATTGGAAGAAAAAGAAGAAAGAGAAAGAAAGAAAATAAAATGAGAGAGAAAGAAAGGCTAAGGAAAAAAATAAATGGGAAAGGAGATACGGCCCCTTATAAAGAAGTTGTCTATATATATTATATATATTTTTTTTTTTTGCCACGTAGTATTACACAATACGCATTTAATTTTTAATTCATTATTTAATTCCAAATTAAATATTCACTTTATAAAGTAAGTAAACCTTTACGATTTAAATTCCAAATTTAATCGCTACGGGTCTCAAAGCCCGATCAATATCCCATATTAATTTAATTAAAGTCCAATGGGCTTTTAATAATTTCTTGAGGCGTGGACTTTTGGTCAACTCGGGTCAAACCCGCAACCAAAGTCCAATCCGGGATTTACCCCATAAGCCTTTAAATTATTTTTGTTAAGGTCTCATCATCATACACCTTAAACATGCATTCTAAACACATAATAAAGCGCATATGTAAAATAATAATGATATGCGGATGAATATTTTACACATTGATCCTAGATCAAATCTCTCACTTTCTCTCTCCCGCTAGCACTAATATTCTTCTACCCGTTACACTACACTTCTAAAGAAACCTCATATACATAGAGAGGAATATGTGAGAAGAGAATACAAAGAAATAGGAGATAAGGCTGGACACGCAGGTCCAATTTAATAAATCAAATTTTTTACAATTTCCAAAATCGCCCCACCCAGCTAATATCCATCCGATATACATTATTCAAACATCACAACCATGTATTCATACAAGCATGTTATCAATCAATCAAATCCAATTAATTAATCTTGATAATTAGTGATCATCCAATGTTCAAACAAAGATTCGATTTTGTTCGAGTCAAACTCGTATTGCGAACACGTACTCAAAGTACGATTTCTACGAATTAAATTAATTACATAATTAAATCCAATTTAATACGCATTTAATTTTAATTCATTATTTAATTCCAAATTAAATATTACACTTTATAAGTAAACCTTTACGATTTAAATTCCAAATTTAATCGCTACGGGTCTCAAAGCCCGATTAATATCCAATATTAATTTAATTAAAGTCCAATGGGCTTTTAATTAATTTCTTGAGGCGTGGACTTTTGGTCAACTCGGGTCAAACCCGCAACCAAAGTCCAATCCGGGATTTACCCCATAAGCCTTTAAATTAATTTTGGCCCATTAGGCCCAATTAAACTTTAAAGTTAATTAGTCGCATTTGGGCCTTTTGGAAGCGGTTTTGGGCCTAATTGGATCCAACCAATTTTGGCCTAAACCAACTTTGTACAACAAAGTCCAATAAACCCAATAACAACTTAAAGAAGCCCAAATCCAATTTTAAGACCAATAATTTAATTCCAAAAATTCCAAATTTCCAATTAAATTACCTAAAGTGCAATATATGATTAATCAACTAAATCAACATTTCAAACACCATATTAGTCCAATTAATCATACTGAATTCATTATTATATGTCCAACACACAAATTGAAAAATCAAACCATTACATGCTTTTAATGTCTCGGCCAAAGAGGGAAATTATGCCCAAATCAAATTCAATCCAATTGAACCCAATCAAACATAAATTCAACATTTCCTAATAATTTCCAAGTCATCCAATGAACAAAAAATCAAAAATCCAAGACAATTTTAGGGATCAAATTTTCGGCCATCACAAGCAAATTGGGAAAAATTGTTCCAAACACTTTTTCATCAAATTGATCTAATCAATCATCAATTAACAACATTCAAGCATTCTAAATCATCCAATTTCATTAAACATGCTCAAAATCAAGTTTACCCAAATTTGTCATGCCCAAAATTGGGGAAAAATGGATCCAACCAAATTTCATGAAATTGATTATGCACAAAATCAATTCAACCTCATACAAGCATACTATACTAAACAATTTAATCATTTGATGCTCAAATTGAGTTTACCCAAATTAGTCATGCCCAAAATTTGGGGAAAAATGGATCCAACCAAATTTCATGAAATTAATTATGCACAACATCAATTCAACCTCAAACAAGCATACTATACTAAACAATTTAATCATTTGATGCTCAAATTGAGTTACCCAATTAAAGTTTTGGCCAAAAATAAGCAAATTGGGGAAAATCAATCCAATCAATTTTTATTCAAATTGATTACATATAACTCTAATTAGATCATATACAAACATTCTTAAACAATCAATTTGTCAGAATCATGCTTAAATCAAAAAGCCCCAATTTTTGCTCAAGAACCCTAAATCGTTTCATGCAACCAATAGCTCAAGATACCATTGTAGAGTTCATCAAAGTCCCAAGGATCACAAACATGCATAAAACGAGTTGAATACACAAAGGAGTAAGACGGAATTCATACTCACATTGTGGGTGATGATGATTTGAAGAACAAGTTGCGTTTTTTTGCTGCACATCAAGCTCGTCAATGGCTTCTGGAACTGTAGTGGAGTGCACGGTGGGGGCTGTTCTGCTCCTTGTTCAATTCGGCCATGGATGTCACCATTGAAGCTCCAAGCTTCAAGCTTTTCCATGCTCACAAATTTGTTTCCCTATCACCTAAGTATAACACATGTGTGTGCTAGCACTACTCTTCTTCAATTTGCTTCTCAAAATTTCGGTGAAACCAGAAAAAATCAAGAAGAAATCGGCAGTGAAGCCGTGAGAGGGAGAAGAGAGAAAATGAAGGGTTTTTTGGCTCCAAAGAGTGAAAACCGTAAATGATTCCAAGAGAGAGAGAGAAAAGCTTTTCCTTTTGTTTTATATATTTTCCAAGTAAAAAAATAAATAAAACATATATAACTTTTTAATACAAAAGTCAAAAAGCAAGAGAATAAAATAATGTTATATTTCATTTCAAGCTCTTAAAAGCTTTTCATCAACTCAAATCAACTATTCACATCAAATCCATCCACTTTAATAAAGTGACAACATGTCATGTCACATCACTCAAAGTGACAAGTGACTTGACGATTGATGCGACTAGCGATTTGACGCTTGATGTGACTTGCGTGCCGCACTCGAATTCGAAATGCGAATGCGCTCGCAATCACTCTCGGGCTCGGGTTCGCTAATTCCAAATTAACGAATTTTCCGTCGCGTCGTAATTAAATGATTATGCCTAGCGAAATCACTATTCACGTCGCTAACGAATTAATTCTAAATTAATTCGTTCGCCCAAATTAAAATTTAATTTTAATTTCGCGCCGAAATCCAATTTCTAATAATATATCAAATATATTAATTTATCGATTAATTCCAAATTAATCATTCTCTCTCTTTAACAATATTTTATCCGAGATAAAATATCTCCGTAATTAATCCCAGATTAATTTTCTCTCTCTAGAAATAAATCTTCTCTCTCTACTAATTAATCCCAGATTAATTATAGTGCGAGTTATACATCATCGGTGAATCGTCAGGAAGCGACCCATGAGATCTCCGGATATGTTGGCAGTAAATACGGTTGTCGGACTATCCGAACACGTAAGTACCTCGTACTACGTTTATACCGATTTACAAGACAAGGTTGGCTTCTAGCAAAACGCCATGCCTACCTAATTCTCCAGAAATATTCTTACAGGAATATATAGATCTATATCAAGCGTAGTATACCGTAGTATTGTGTATGTCGGCCCAGTATCGGATAGTCACGTGCTAGGGCTGGGGCTGGATAAGTGTCTGCCCCGTCCGAAGCACATGTCAGATGTCTGGTAACTAGTCTCTATAATCGGATATATATGACCTTGTCATAATATCCCGATGGCCGGCCAGCACTTAAGAGCACCAATACCGTATCCTGCGTGACATCATCTCCACTATGACTGAATCCGACTCGACATCACACCCAATACACTACGACTCTCTGATAAACCCAGAAGCGGCGTAGGCAGAACCGGTTAAAGCCCTGTACCACCAAGACTAAAGTCTACCGATTATCGCAAGTATTAGCGATGCAAGTCTCAGGTTAAGACTATACACACCTACCTTGATTTCGGCCTCCCATAGACACATAGTCAAAATACCAATGGGATCCGAGGGGTCTATCCAGAGCGAAGCTGTTTCCCGTACCATCGGTGAAACACGACCTCCTATCGCACTTGCATAAGTATCCAATACTTATATATATGAGAACTATGCCGTTGTGCCCTCACAACGCACACAAGTGCAATACTAGCCTATTCCGCATTATCGATGTCCAGTCTCGATAATACTCCGGCTAGGGATATTTAATGATTAATCCTTCGGGGATTGATACTGTCTCATATCATCTCAATCCAGGAACTAATCATATGGACCTCTCTTCATTTATACATTTATGGTGATTTAATCACAAATGATGAGAGTGCAATTTCCTTGTCACATAGTTAATTTGTACAACAACACCGTGATCTGTACAAATAGTGACGCTATGGGTCATATTATCCAACATATGCATCTCGTTATGGTTATGTGTATCTAATGAGACACAAGTCGGAAACTTTTGAGAAATTCAAAGAGTTTCGACACGAAGTAGAAAAACAAACAGGCAAGAGTATTAAGACATTGCGGTCGGACCGTGGTGGCGAATACTTAAGTTATGAGTTTCAAGATTACTTGAAAGAAAATGGTATTCTTTCACAGTGGACTCCTCCTGGAACACCGCAATTAAACGGTGTGTCTGAACGGAGAAACCGTACCTTGTTAGACATGGTAAGGTCGATGATGAGTCGGACTGAGCTACCAATATCCTTCTGGGGATACGCATTAACCAGTGCGGTACTTATTTTGAATAAGGTTCCGTCAAAGTCTGTTGAACAGACTCCATATGAGAAATGGACAGGAAGGAAACCAGGTTTCTCTTTCCTGAAGATTGGGGATGCTGGGCATATGTTAAACATTTGAAGGTACCAAACTAGAACCCAAATCAGATAAATGCCTTTTCGTGGGATATCCTAAGGAAACCAAAGGATATTACTTCTATCACCCACAAGAGAACAAAGTGTTTGTTGCTCTACATGCATTTTTCCTTGAGAAGGAATTCCTAGATGCAGTGGTAAGTGGGAGTAAAGTGGAGCTCGATGATGAAAATCGTAGTGATACTATCCTGGCAATGAATCAACGACGGAACATAAACAGACCATCCAGGATGAGTCTGTACCACAATCTTCAGATACACAAGGACCGCGTAGGTCGGAGAGAGTCAGGAAGGTACCTGAGAGGTATGGGTTCCTGATCTCGCCTCATGTAGATATTAATCTTATTGAGGATAATGAACCGACTACGTATGGGGAAGCAATACAGAATATTGATTCCGCTTTATGGCAAGATGCCATGAAGTCCGAGATGGATTCCATGTATGCCAACCAAGTTTGGACACTGGTTGATGCACCAGAAGGCGTAAAGCCTATTGGATGCAGATGGATCTTCAAGAAGAAGACCGACATGGATGGCAACGTGCAAACGTACAAAGCTAGGCTTGTAGCAAAGGGGTATCATCAACAATATGGTATTGATTATGACGAAACTTTCTCACCCGTTGCCATGATTAAATCCATTCGGATAATGCTTGCAATAGCTGCATATTTCGATTACGATATATGGCAGATGGACGTTAAAACCGCTTTCCTTAACGGAAACCTTTTGGAGGATGTTTATATGCAACAACCTGACGGTTTTATCGTACCTAGACTTGCAAACAAGGTTTGTAAGTTAAATCGATCCATTTATGGATTGAAGCAAGCATCACGGTCATGGAATCAGCGTTTTGATGAGATCATAAAAGAATATGATTTCGTACAAAACGATGATGACCCTTGTGTATACAAGAAGGTTAGTGGGAGAGCACTGACTTTTATTGTCCTTTATGTCGACGACGTATTGCTTATAGGCAATGACATTCCCATGCTAACGTCGGTGAAAGCTTGGCTTTCATTAAAATTCTCCATGAAAGATCTGGGAGAAGCAGCCTTTATTCTGGGAATAAAGATCTACCGGGATAGATCTAGAAAGCTGCTTGGACTCTCCCAGAGTACATATATTGACAAAGTGTTGAAGCGATTCAACATGGATCAATCCAAGAAGGGATTGATGCCAATGTCACGTGGTATCCTTATGTCTAAGGACATGTGTCCTAAGACTAAAGAAGAGAGAGATAACATGAGTCAGATACCGTTCGCCTCGGCAGTCGGATCGATCATGTATGCCATGATATGTACGCGACCTGATGTGTCATATGCTTTGAGCATGTGCAGTCGCTTTCAGGCCGATCCAGGTGAAGGTCACTGGATGGCAGTTAAGAATATCCTTAAGTATCTTAGACGAACTAAGGATGCTTTCTTAATTTATGGAGGTGGAGAACTTGAGGTGTCTGGGTACACCGATGCCAAGTTTCCAAACCGACAAGGACGACTTCAAGTCACAATCAGGGTACATTTTTTGTTTGAATAACAGAGCAGTGAGCTGGAAATCATCCAAGCAAGATACTGTTGCCGATTCAACAACAGAAGCATAGTATACGCTGCTGCGTCGAAGCAGCAAAGGAGGCAGTTTGGATCCGTAAATTCCTAATGGATTAGGAGTAGTTCCCGTTAGCCGCTGAGCCCGTGCCATTGTATTGTGACAATAACGGGGCTATAGCACAAGATAAGGAACCAAGGTCTCATCAACGATCCAAGCATGTTCTTCGGCGTTACCATCTGATTCGGGAGATTATACATCGTGGCGGATGCTTTGTAAAGGTCGAGAAGGTCGCATCAGATGACAACATTGCAGATCCGCTGACGAAGTCTGTTCTTCAGCAAAGTTTGAACGACCATACATAGTTCAGGTATTAGATGCTTCAGTGACTGGCTATAGGCCAAGTGGGAGATTGTTAGACATTATGACCCATAGCGTCACTGTTTGTAAATGAGATTGTATTATTGTACAAACTTAACTATGTGATAATGAAATTGCCTTTTGCCGTTTTGTAAATTATTTACTTTGATATATTGATGGCAAAAGTCCATAAGATTAGTTCCGTATTGAGATGATATGAGACAGTATCAATACAAAAGGTTTAATCATTAAATATCCCTAGTCAGAGTATTATCGAGATCGGACATTGATAATGCGGAATAGACTAGTATTGCACTTGTGCACGTTGTGATGGCACAACGACATAGTTCTCATATATTTAAGTATTGGATACTTATGCAAGTGTGATAGGAGGTTGTGTTTTACCGATGGTATAGAAAACAGCTTCGCTCTGGATAGACCCCGCGGAATCCCATTGGTAGTATGTCTGCGTGTCTATGGGAGGCCGCATCAGGGTAGGTGTATATGGTCTTAACCTGAGACTTGCATCGCTAGTACTTGCGACAATCGGTAAACTTTGGTTTTGGTGGTTCGGGGCTTTAACCGGTTCTGTGTACGCCTCTTCTGGGTTTATCGAGAATCGTAGTGTACTGGATGTGATGTCAAGATGGAAGTATCACTTCAGACATATGGAGATGATGATCACGCAGGATAAAAAAACTAGTACTCTATAAAAGGTTGCAACCGTCGGGACAATATGACCAGGTCAGGATTGTCCGATTTAAAGAGACTAGTTGTTTGATGTCCGATATATGTTTCGTACGGGGCAGACACATTTCCAGCCCCAGGCCTAACATGTGATCGTCCGATACTGGATCGATGTACGCGATACTACGGTATACTACGCTTGATTAAAGATCTAATATTCCAGTAAGATTTTCTGGAGAATTGGAGGCATGGCGCTTTGCTAGAGCCAACCTTGTCTTGTAAATTGGTAAAAACGTGGTACGAGGTACTTACGTGTTTGGATTATCCAACGACCGTATTTACTGCCAACATATCCGGAGATCTCTTGGGTTCACTTCCTGAAGATTCACCTATGATGTTTGATTCGAACTTTATTAATCTTGGATTAATTACAGAGAAACTTTATCTTGGATAAAATGCCTTATTAGGAGAGAGAGAGAGAGAGCGATTAATTTGGAATTAATCGATAAAATAATATATTCGATATATTATTAAACGAAATTAGATTTCGACGCGGAATTAAAATCGGATTTTAATTCGGGCAAACGAATTAATTTGGAATTAATTCGTTAGCGATCTGAATAGTAATTCCGCTAGGCGTAATTATTTAATTCTCGTCGCGACGGAAATTCGTAATTCGGAATTAGCGAATTTGAGCCCGAAAGTGTTTGCAGACACATTTGTATTTTGAAACGGGTGGAATCCGCAAAATCACATCGCGATATATCATTACTTGACACGAATAGATGATGGATGTATCTAGTCACCTTTATGGGATGATACATTGTCTCTATTCTCAATGTGAGATAATGATGGCATTTGATGAAATTTTATTGGAGGGAAAAACCTTTCACGGTTTTGAAGGGTTTTTTAATTAAAAAATTCATTTTGGTATTTGATATCTCATCATTGCTTTTCATTTGGAACTCACGTTGTTGTGGTAACAAAGAAAGAAAACTAAAAATGAAAAGTCTAACACTCTTTTCCTTCTCCTTGCTCACGCCGTGAGCTTCAAACCAAAGGCAGAAAAATCATTTTCATTTCTCCATTTTGCTAGCACATTGAAGGATCAAAAGAGGTGATAGGGAACAACCTTGGAGCTTGGAACACTTGAAGACTTGAAGCTCTTCCTCTTCATCTTGGCCGAAACTTCCACCTTGAAGACTCAAGGATTGTCTTCACCATTTTCGTCACAAAGCTTAGTAAGTATGATTCCGCCATGTTTCTAGCTTTGCATGTAGGTTATTTGAATTTCTATGGCTTAATCTTTCTTTGGGACTAATTATAGAACCCAACAGCAAGCATCAGGAAGCATATCCAAGGGAATGGATTTACCGTGGCAACAGGTAAAAGGTTTTGTCGTAATCGACACAAATTGATAACGATATCCTTTTCGCTACAAGCCTAGCTTAGTACGTTGGTATGTTGCCTTCCATGTATGTCTTCCTTGAAGACTTATATAGTAGTAATAGGCACACTTCTTTCCGGTACAACCAGTGTCCAAACATGGTTGGTATACATGGAATCCATTTCGGATATCATGGCACTTTGCCATAATAGGGAGTCGATACCTTGTATCACTTCCTCATATGTAGTCAGTTCGTATTCCTCAATAAGATTGACATCTTTACGAGGTGAGATCAGAAACCCATACCACCCAGGTTGTTTTCTGACTCTCTCCGACTTACGGGTTCTTGTGTATATTCGAAGATTATTGGTATAGTTTCATCCTTGATGAACTATTTGTGTTCCATTAAGGAATCAGTGCCTGGAATAGTATTACTCCGATTTTCATCGAGTTTTACTTTCCTCTCACTTACCACTGCATATAGGTATTCCTCTTAGGAAAACCATATGGCGAGCAACAATTACATTGTTCTCTTGTGAGTTGTATAAGTACTATACTTTGGTTTCCCTAGGATAACCCACAACTTAGGCACTTATCTGATTTGGGTTCTAGTTTGGTATCATCCAAACATATACCTAGCATTCCCAAATCTTCAGGAATGAGAAAACCTAGTTTCATTCCTGTTCATATCTAATATGATGTCTGTCAAATAGATTTTTATGGAACCTTATTCAAAATAAGTTTTGCATTGTTTAAAGCATATCATTTTGAAGGAAATGGTAGCTCAGAGCGACTCATAATTAACCTTATCATGTCCAACAAAATTTGGTTTATCCGTTCAGACACACCGTAAAACTGACGTGTTCCGGGAGGAGTCCTCATTGAAAGAATACTATACTCTTTCAAGTTTTGAGAAAAATATTGCATAAGTATTTTCATCATGGTCTAACCGTGATGGTTAATACTTTTGCCGATCTGTTTGTCTATTCGTATCGAAACTCTAAAAGTTTCGATTTCTGTTCTAAAAGAAACATATAACCATAACGCGATGCCACATCCGTAAAGGTCACGAAATATTCATATCCAATTCTAGCCTAGCTAGATATGGGTCCACTTACGTCACTATAAACGAGGGCTAACAGATCGGCGGCACTTGCACTTTTACCAAGTAAAAAGTGTTTTAGGCATTTTGCCTAATAAACTAGATTTGTAGACTTTATTTGAATAGAATCAAATTTGTCCTAGTATCCACTCTTCAAAAGTGTGGATATACGAGTCTTGTTTATTGTGTCCCAGACAACAATGCTACATATAAGTCTTAACTGATTAACTCAGTTTGAGCTATTTGTTTGTCATGTTTTACGTTTGAGATTTATTTATATTAAAAATATAAATACTGTTATTCACATCTAATGTGGTTATCTCAATATCATCTTTATAAAATAAAACACTTTAGTGTTCTAGAATATAAAGGTATACCCGCAACGGGTTAAACCCTGATATAGAGATAATGTTTATAGTCAAACTAGTTACATTTAACATTTCCTAATTTAAGTACACACCCGTAGGGTAGTTCCTAAACTTAGGTTTCTATGGTTAAAACAGCGACGCTATCCCATTTTCGATTCGTAGATCGATCTCCTTTTAAGTCAGTATCCTGCTTATTAGCAGATTCTGCACACCAGTACACATTTATGTACCACATCAGTATTTAAAATCCAATTTTAATACTAGTAGTGAACATGTTGATGACAAACATATTTGAAGTCATAGCCTTGCCCATCTTCAATTCCTTCATGTCTGCCTTGTCCATACGGCAGTCACGCTTTCGTGTCCCCGTTTGCCACAGTTTAGGCAGACATCTTGGGATATGTCCTTTGTCTTCTTAGAAGATTATAATGACTTTGCCTTTGCCTATTTTCCACACCCCAGAAGCCTTCGGCCAAGCCTTGGCCTTCTAGAATATCGAAATAAGATGTGACTTGCGCTTCTCTCCTTATTGCAAACTTTGGCTTTATCTCATTGAGTATATCCATTAACTCTCCAAGAGTTTACTATTGCATTTTGGTACTTCTAAGATCTAAGGATAGATCTATGAAGATCCTTCAATTTCAATATCATACCATAAGGATCTAATCCTTAGTTCTGATTAAGAAATTAAGGAGTCTATTTGGGAAGCTTAATGGATTAAGCAATAAAGTTATCATCACATGAATATTCCAAATATCATGTTCTACTATTTGCTTAACTCTGGGCTTAGGCCTAAGATGTTATTTTATCAAATAAAGTAACTTCTTAGTTTTCAGGACTATCCTGAAGTTTTATTCCCAATTTGAAATTAAAGTCGTTTAAATACATTTTCACCCAGGATTATGTTTCAAACACTAATCTTTCAATTATCTTGATTCTAATAGTCCAACTATTTAATCCACGATTTTAGGTACTATTTATTATAATGATTATTATAGTCCAACTATATAATCAACTACTATAATTTAATTGGTTTATTCAATTATATTGATTACTATAATCCAATTATAAAATCAACTATAATTGAAATAATTTGAATACAGTCCAACTGTTTATTAAAACAACATTAAATATTAGTCCAACTAATATATTAATTTATTTGACGAAAAATTGATATGAGCGCGTATGGCAAGTAACTAAACGAATATTGCAAATTTAATACTTGCCTCCCACTATTTTTCGGCGAGCCTCTAACCTTCTATGGATTACTCGGGAAACCTTGTTTCCCAGTGGGCTAGGATCCCTTAAATAACACACAATCTTAACTTTAGCCAACAAATTGTATGATAATTAACTAGGTAGATCTCTAAGATCAATTGGATCCCATCCAATTCCTAGATCCAGTAGGTGGAAATCCAAGTCCGAAACATATATCTTATAAATGCCAATATATCCAATATATTGCCTAACCTTTTTCCTCTGAATCAACTAAGCCTTGGCTTGACACAACAAACTTAGTGATCCTAGTTAAGCGGAACTCATTGACCTTGGAAAGCTTCATAATCAATGTCGATGGACAAGAAGTGATCTTGACTTTGGCCAACAAATCACAACTTGGACAAGACACCAATATGGAACAAAGCCTTCAAGATTCAAACACATTCGCGACGGACAAAGGTCTTGACTTTGGCCAACAAACCAATGCCAGTCTTGGATCTTGAGTAAGAATCACTCAATAGAAGGAAAAACGCTTAATATGATGTTGATGGTTTTTCGTGTAATTGGCAACCAATTAATTATCTTTGTTAAGGTCTCATCATCATACACCCTTAAGCATGCATTCTAAACACATAATAAGGCGCATATAGTAAATAAAATAATAATGATATGCGGACGGATACTTAACACATTATTCCTAGAATAAATCTCTCAATTTCCTCTCTCCCGCTAGCACAAGTATACTTCTACCCGATTACATAACATTTCTAAAGAAACCTCATTTACATTGAGGGGAATAGGTGAGAAGAGAAATACAAAGAGTAAGGAGGTAATAGGTTGGACACGCAAGTCCAATTAATAAATTCTAAATTTATTACAACAATTTCCAAAATTGCCCCACCTATCTAATATCCATCCGATATAGATTATTCATACATCGCAACCATGTATTCACAGAAGCATGTTATCAATCTATCTAATCCAATTACTTAATCTGAATATTAATGACCATTCAATGTTCAAACAACGATTTGATTTTGCGCGAGTCCAACTCGATTTGTGAATAAGTACTCAAAGTACAAAATTCTTGAATTAAACTAAACTACAATATTAAATCCAATTTAATTTGCATTTAATACTAATTCATTTATTTAATTCTAATTTAAATATTTACACTTTATTAATGAACCTTTAGCGACTTAAATTCTAAATCTAATCTTTACGGGTCTCCAAGCCCAATTAACATCCAATGTCAATTTAATTTAAAGTCAATGGGCTTTTAATTAATTTCTAAGGCATGGACTTTTGGTCAATTGGGTCAAATCCAAATACCAAAGCCCATTTAAGGAATCACCCTTATTTGACAAGAAACCAATTTAGGCCCATTAGGCCCAATTAATATTAAAGGTCTATTAAGTCATAATTGGACTTTATGGAAATGGTTTTGGGCCCAATTGGATCCAACAAATTAGCCTAAACCAATCTTGGTACAACCAAGCCCATTAAGCCCAATTACAACTTTTCAAGCCCAATTTCCAAATATGCCCAATTAATAAATTACCAAATTCCAATTTCATAACTTAATTAACCTAAAGTGTATGCCATAATTAATTACCCAAATTAACATTTCCAAAACACAAATTTGCTCAATTAATTATGCTCATTAACATCAAAACATGTCCAACACATTTTAATCAAAAATCAATCATTTTCATGCTATTGAAGTCTCGGCATTTTGGGGTTTTATTTGTCCTATTCGTTTTCAAATCAATTAAATCCACAATCAACATTACCCAATGTTTTCCAACTCATCCAATGATCAAAAACACAAAATACCATGACTTTAGGGCATTATGAAGATTCGGCAAAGCCATCCAATTTGGGGAATATTTGTCCAATTCAAAATTCATCAAATTGACAATGCATAACACCATGTTATAATAATTTAAGCATACTCAAACAATCAATTTCACTCAAAACATGCTCAAATCAATTTTGCCCAATTTTAACCATAATCAAGTTTCATACTCAAAATGGCTCAAGATACCATTGTGGGTTTTCTATTAAGTCCCAATGATCAAACAAGCAATGAAACAACATGTGAATACTAGTAAAAGTATGGTGGAATCATACTTACAACGATCGGTTGAGGCGATGCGAGGAACAAAATCTTCAAGCTATCATCCAAGGTGTTCGGCAGTGGGCTGTTTTGACGTTCCTCCATTTTTGGTCACCACCTCCATTGATGCTCCAAGCTCCAAGCTTTCAAATGGTGATTTATGCTCATGAAATTAGTTCCCTATCACCTTTGGATGACACTTCATGTGCTAGCAATGGCAAATTTTGCCACAAATCTTCCTTGTTCTTCTTCTTTGTCTCGGCCAAGCAAGAATCAAGAAGAAAATTGGCTTCAAAAGCTGAATGGGAGAGAAGGAGAATTTTGGCACCAAAACCGTGAGTAATGCAAAGAGAGAGAGAAATTGTGTTAAGTGTTTTGTGTAAATGTTTTCTAAAAAATACCCAAAATTGCTTTCAAAATGGTCAAAGCTTTTCCAAAAAGCTTAACAATTTTGGAGCAAAAATGTATTAAATGCATTCAACAACCACCATCAACTATTCACATCAATCAATGATGACAAGCATCACTTCACTCAAAGTGATGTGACTTCCATCACTTGATTGACTAGTGATTTGACGCTTGATGTGACTTATGGGCCGAACTTAAATTCACTATGCGAGTGCCCCGCAAACACTCCCGGGCTCGGGTTCGCTAATTCCGAATTAACGAATTTTCCGTTGCGACGAAATTAAATCTAATTTAATTAAATAACTTTGCCTAGAAAAATTACTATTCACGTCGCTTACGAATTAATTCTAAATTACCGTTCGCCCGAATTAAAATCTAATTTCAATTCCGCGTCGAAATCCAATTTCGTTTATATATCGAATATATTATTTTATCGATTAATTCCAAATTAATCGCTCTCTCTCTTTTAATTAATATTTTATCCCAGATAAAATATATCCGTAACTAATCCTAGATTAATTTTCTCTCTCATCTAATTAATCCCAAATTAATAAAGTGTGAGACATACGTCATCGATGAATCTTTGGGAAGCGACCCATGAGATCCCCGGATATGTTGGCAGTAAATCCGGTTGTCGGACTATCCGAACACGTAAGTACCTAGTACTACGTTTTTACTGATTTACAAGACATGATTGGTTTCTAGCAAAGCATCAGGCCTACCCAATTCTCCAGAAATATCCTTATAGGAATATGCGATCTATATCAGGCGTAGTATACGTAGTATTGCGTATTTCGATCCAGCATCGGATGTCACGTGCAAGTCCTGGGGCTGGAAATGTGTCTGCCCTATACGAAGCACATATCAGATCTCTGGTAACTAGTCTCTATAATCGGATAAACATGACCTAGTCATAATATCCTGATAGCTGCAGCATATAAGAGAACCAGTTCCGTATCTTACGTGATCATAATCTCCACTATGACTGGAGTGATACTTCCATCTCTACATCGCACCCAATACACTACGATTCTCAATATACCCAGAAGAGGCATTCACAGAATCGGTTAAAGCCCTGGATGACCAAAACCAAAGTATATTGATTGTCCCAAGTATTAGAGGTGCAAGTCTCAAGTTAAGACAAAATACACCTACCCTGATTCAGACTTCGAAAGACACATAGTCATAGTACCAATGGAATTCGAGGGGTCTATCCAGAGTGAAGCTGTTTCCGTACCATCGGTAAAGATAACCTCCTATTACACTTGCATGAGTATCCTATACCCAAATATATGATAACTATGCCGTTATGCTCCCACAACGCACACATGTGCAATACTAGTCTATTCCACATTATCGATGCCCATTCTCGATAATACTACGACTAGGGATATTTAATGATTAAACCCTTGTGGATTGATACTGTCTCATATGTTATCAATCCAGAACTAATCATATGGATCTTCTATCATTTATACATCTTGGTAATCTAATTACAAATGCTATATGATCAATTTCCTTTGTCACATAGTTAATTGGTACACCAACACCAGAGTCGAACCAACTTGAAGAGACGGTGAATTTTAACCAAAATTGTTGCTGCTGCTGAAGGAGCTTTGATGGCAAAAGGAGAAGATCAGGTCTGGGACCTAATTGAAGAAATGGCCAACAATAATTCCTTGTGGCCAACAAAAATGGCGCATGATCCAAAGAATTGCAGGAATTTATGAAAGTGGAGCCAATTCAGCAGTCAGTGCCAAACTGGATCAAATATGCAAATTCATAGAGACTCTTACCACTGGATCCACAAGTTCACCATATAGAAGAGCACCAGAGTCGAACCAACTTGAAGAGATGGTGAATTTTGTCAACAATTTCAACAGACAGGGGAACAATCCATATTCCAACACCTACAACCTAGGGTGGAGGAATCATCCCAATTTTTCATGGAGCAATAATTCAGGGCAAAAGAACTATCCACCACCTGGATTCTAGCAACAGAACAAAGGCCAGGAACATGCAAATGAACCAGGAATAGCAGAAGTGTAGACTCAGTTAAAAAGGTACGATGCTATGTTTCAGAGCCAATCAGCTTCCATGAAAGCACTGGAGAATCAATCGGACAACTGGCCAATGCCCAGAGTTACAGACCGTCAGGGAATCTTCCCAGCGACACAGAACCGAATCCAAGGAACATAGGGAAGGAGCAGTGCCATGCCATCATGTTAAAAAGTGGTACTGAAATCAACAAAGATGTTGGAGCCAAAACAACTGCTGAGGAAATTCCAAAAGAATCAGGGCAACAGACGGAGGAAAATGAAGCAAAGGAAAAAGAACAGATCGCTCCACCCCCACTTTTTCCTCAGCGTCTTCAGAAAAACAAACTGGACAAGCAGTTTGCTCGTTTCCTGGAGGTGTTCAAAAAGCTGCACATCAACATTCCATTTGCAGAAGCCTTGGAACAAATGCCCGCTATGTAAAATTCATGAAAGATATTTTCTTTCACGAAAATGGAGATTGGGAGATTATGAGACAGTAGCATTGACAAAAGAATGCAGCGCCATCATTCAGAGGAAACTTCCCCGAAAGTTGAAAGATCCTGGCAGTTTCACCATTCTTTTCATCATAGGAGATCATAACTTTGGTAAGGCTTTAAGTGATTTAGGTGCAAGTGTTAACTTGATACCTTTTTCTATTTTCAGAAACTGCAGATTGGAGAAACATTGCCCACTTCAGTCTCTCTACAACTTGCTGATAGAACGCTCGTATTTCCAAGAGGCGTAGTTTAGGATGTGCTGGTAAAGGTTGACAAATTCATTTTCCCAGTAGAATTTATTATCCTTGATATGGAGGAAGACGCAGACGTGCCAATCATCCTCGGGAGACCATTCTTGGCTACAGGTCAAACCATTATTGATGTACAAAAATGAGAATTAACCATGAGGGTACATGACCAAGAAGTAACATTCAAAGTTTTCAAGGCCATGAATTTCCAAGATTATGAAAAGAATATGGAATGTTTCAGACTTGATATAATACACAGTTAACCGGCGTAAACACACACGTATAACGCAAGCGCACGTATCGTTCAAGTAGTATAAAAATATCGATCCCACGAGGACTTAATTCCTACTGTTGTTATTAATTATTGAATCTATTTATTTACAAATATCTAATTAAAGGGAGAAGAGAATGATTGTTTGATTGGTTGAAAGTGGTTTTACAAAATAAATAAATAAATAAAAAGACAGAAGAAAATACTAAGAAAATAACAAAAGACACAAGATCTAGGGTTGTGATTTCTTTTAATATCATTTTAAAGATGAAGTGGTTATCTTAAAGTTGGTAATATATTGATTTATTAACCTGGAACACTAAATTATGTGTAAGCCTCTGTCGATGGTCAGACACAAATACCTAGTATAACCCAATTGAACCATATTCCTATGTCAACCAAATTACCTAGATTCATTAAGTTCAAGTTCCAATTATGGCTACCCTCGCCCGACAGGTATATTCCTATCCTGTAAGGAAATCTATTAAAGGGTTCTCTATCCTCAAGGAAGATCGTGGGCTATTAAGTCTAAGGCTGAAATCTAAAGTCCCTATGTCTAGTTCATTTTAGATTTACCATATCAATCTTATTGGTGATCAGACAACAAGAAGCATTAAGATTAAGACTTAATAAATAAACCTTTAAATTACCCAACTATAAAATAATCCCTTATAAACCGGTGATATTAAAAGTCATCACAACCTCAGAAAACTAACACATAATTAGGACTAGTAAATTCATAAAAGTAAAAAAAAGACAAAAAGTAAAAGCTGAAAATAAATTACAATAAAATAAAATGCTAAGGTAAAAGGAATTACTTTTACTACTACTAATTTAGATATCTCCCATAAAATAATATATAAACTTGTGATAAATTTACCAACCGACCAGTCTGGCGGTATCCTGATTAAGTCAAATTAAGAAGTCCAACCAGCCATTAAGGCGGAACCAAAAATAAATTTACCAACCGACCAGTCTGGCGGTATCCTGATTAGTCAGGTTTAACTAGATTAAAATTAAATTACCAACCGACCAATATAGCGGTATCCCTTATTAAGTCAATATTTTAAATAGTTATATATTATTTTTAAGGGAGATTAATCTAAATAGCAATAGTAGAAGAATTACCTTTCACCATAGCTGAGGAAATTATTTCAACATGGTGAATAGTAAAAACTGTAAAAAATAAAAAGTAAAAATTAAATTACTATTATTACAAAAAGTAATTAATTAAAATTATTTACAAAACTAAAAATAATAAACAATAATAAATAAAAAATTCTAGAGAGAGAAACTCTCTCTCAAGAGAGAGAAATCAGAGAGAGAGGGGAGTGTTGAAATCTGAAATTTCGCGCTGAATTATAGGCAGAATTTTCACTGTTCGGGCGCGTCGCGACGCCAAGAGCTCACGCGTCGCGACGCTGGATTTGTCGACGTGGCACGATGAGAAGGCGACACGTAGCAAGCGGCTGACTGTTCACGCGACACGTGTCAAGGCGGCTAATTCTCAATTATTGCGATGACGTCATTGATGACGTCATGCTGACGCGGCGACGACGTGGCGATGACGTGGCGTGGCGGCTGACTGTTCACTTGTCGGCACAATAGGAATGCGACACGTGGCGACACGTGTCATTTGTGATTGGCTGAGACTAACGTGGCAAGTTGACTCGGTTGACCTGCTGACGTGGATGATGATGTGGCATGACGCGTGGCAAGGTTGACTTGTTGACCGATGATGTGGCTGATGACGAGGCGACACGTGTCAAGTCTGAGTGTCGGCAGCATATGATGATGACACGTGGCACGGTGCATGTTAGCATATCGGCTGTGATGGTGACACGTGGCATGGCACATTTTAGCAAAGTCAAACTTCTTCGAGTGGTTGACCGTTGACCTAGCGCACGTTAGCAGATTCGGCTCACGCTGGGCGTCGCGGCGCGCAGTGTACCAGCGTCGCGACGCGCAAAAGACTAAAATATCCCTGTTGACGCATTTTTGTCCGGTTTTGCCCCAAATTGCTCCAGTGCTGTCCAAACTTTATTTATCTGCAAAATAACAATAAAACACAAAAACGTTCACAAAACTCAAGAAACTATACAAAATTTAAGTTTAATGAGTGGGAAATAGTGATATAATACCACTCATCACACCCCCAAACCTAACATTTTGATAGTCCTCGAGCAAAATACAAAATAAAATAACATAATAAATTTAACTAAGCCACTTTCGTAGGGATCACGGTTGCATTTAGCATATGCAACAAGCCTTTAAACCCCTAGGTGTCCCTAGTGGACGAGTGTAGTCTCGTGAGGGTTTACAGCAATGATACCCACAAACATTTTACAAAAGTAAAAAGGTATTAAAACTAATGCACACAAAAGCAAAAAGACAAGCGAAAAGAGAATAAAGAAATTTAGTGACTAATCTGGTGAAAATTCTACTCCAAGTTACTAGTTGTTTTGATTCTTTCTAAATTACCGAATAAGTAAATTCTCCGATTATTTTTACCTTCTCCATATACACAGCTAACAAAATATTAATCAACTCATTTTTGCCCACAACAGTCATAAGTGCAGTTGATAAGAGAGTAATATTTTTGTCCTAAAGTTCTATTAGATTTCACACCTTTTTGTAGCAATGGAATAATTTTCTGATTTTTCTGATTTTTTTCTTTGATTTTTTTTTATTTTTTATTTATATACAATACCTTCCGTCTATGTAGCGAGCTTTGGGTCGGTGGCTCCCAAACCAGTTGGCTTTAGGGCACCAGGTGTAAGACACCCCTACGAACTTAATTACTCAGACTTCAGATATATATATTTTTGCAGCATCTTCGATCGATGTAGCGAGCTTTGGGCCAATGACTCCCCAACCAGTTGGTTTTAGGGCACTAGGTGTTAAAACACCCTTACAGACTTAATAACCCGGATCTCAGACGTTTTTTTTTTTTTTTTTTTTTTTTACTCCATCATTTTTTAGAGATGCTTCCTCCAATTAAACTATAGCACGGAATATTACAAACTTTTCAATTTTAGCTCATGTCCGTATGTTTCCATGTAAGTTCATAATACCTGTCAACTGAACATATGAAGATCCATTTTAGTCAGTGTTAAGGAGAATTCACAAATTAAATAATTCAAAATGAAATAAACAAAAATTAACTTATTTCGAAATAGGTTTGAGATACGTCTCAGGAGTGGAAATTCCTTACTCGGCTATCTCTTACCAATTTCACCTTTTTAGTCAAAATAAAAACACAAAATGCAAAATATTTTTGTAATTTTTGAAAAATTTTCAATTTTTTTGTATTTTTCGAAAAATTTTGAACTAAAATAAAAATAACACACATACTAAAAACAAGGTACTAATCAACTAAATCCTCCCCCAAACCTAAATGAGACATTGTCCTCAATGTCTTAAACAGTAGAAGAAGAAGAACTAGAAGATAATACCTGGTCAGCTGAAATTTTACAGGAAAATTACCGATTAAGATTTATGCCCAAATTACGGTTTTTACCACAATTGCTATTTGACCATTTTTCATTAAAAATTTTGGGAGAATCACCTCTAAAAACTCAAAATTTCCCCAAAATTCACCCTAAAGAATTATCACCAATCAAATCCCGACTTTGGTATTTTTCAGAAAAATTCGACAGAGTCTCCCCTGAATTTTTGATTATCCAACACAACCTAAATCTATCAAATGCCACAAACACCCCAATTCAACTCTTCGCCCCCACAATCTACGAATCAAATTAATCCACAATCCAACCCTTCCTAATCAAAATTCCCAAATCAAACACACCACAATTCAAACCTAATTACCAAATTAATTTTACCATTACCAAATCAAATTTTTATCAAATCATTACTGTATTTGATTCTGGCAGTGAAGGTACGGATCGGTTTGGACTTGGGTTTGATTTGTTGAGCTCGGTTTCGGTTGCGGTGCGTGGTGTGGCAGTGGTAGCTTCGGTGAGGCTCGGTTTTGGTAAGGTTTCGGAAAAGGTGGTGTGTCTCGGCAGTGGGTTGGCTTCTGGGGACTCTCGGTGGTGGAGACTGTGATGATTCTCGGGAGTTGGTGCAGTTGGGTGGGTCGTAGTGGCTTGGCAGTGGTGGGTTCGCGGCTTTGGGTCTCGGTGGTGGATCTCTGGCGATGGTGGCGGATGGACATGGCTCTGTTTCGGTTTGTTCGGTCGTGAGTGGTTGATGAAGATCGGTTTTGACTCGGCGAGGTAAGGGCTCGGTCACGGCCTCGGTGGCTGCTGAGTTTCGGTGGATTGGTTCGTTGAAGCTTGTTCTGGTGGTGGCTGCTCACGGTGTGGATCTCGGCTGGGTTCTAAGTGAGCTTGATGGATCTTGGTGGTTCACGTGTGGTGGGTATCTCAGCTTTTGCGGTTTCGGTGATGGTGGAGATTTGAGAGAAAATGGTGAGATCTGGGTGGTTTCGGCTTGTGTCGAAGGTGATGGTCAGCAATGGGGGTTCACGATGGGGGTTTTACATGGTTGTGAGTTGAGAGAGAATGGTGATGGACGGTTTGGCTTGCTCACGGTTGGAAGTGGTGGTGGTGGTGGTGGTTCTGGCGAGATGGTTGCAGTCTCGGTGAAGGCTTGGTGAAGGTTGCGGCTGTTGGAGGTGTTTGAGGAAGAAGAAGAAGTAAAAATGAGATCTGTGGTGCCTCTGCTTATGTTCTGTTTTTGAGTCAGCGTCGCGATGCCAAAAATTGCCTAGCGTCGCGACACTCGGTCCTTTAGGGTTAGGGTTTTGACTCGGGAATTTTTTTTTTATTATTATTTTTTTTAACAAAACCATGTCTTGTGACGGATAAATACATAAGGACGCGTCTCAAAAGATGTCTCCTTACTTGGCCTCTCTGGATCAACTTTGTATCTTCGTGATTTTGTCAAATTTTTATTTTGAAAATCCCGCTTGCACTGGCTTGCTTTGTCCTAAAAAAAATTCCGTTTTTATTTTTCCTGCAAAACTAACACACAAAATTAAAAAATCACACAAATAAATTAAAACAAAATTGCATGGGTTGCCTCCCTGCTAGCGCTAAATTTTTCGTCTTCAGCCAGACGTGACTGAAATCTATTGTCAAGGAGGTTTCAATGTCGTTTTGGATGTCCGATTAAAGACAATCCCGTGAGCGTTGCTTTTGAAGGGTCTCTTCCAACGGTAAAGTGGCAAAAAGAGTTTTGTTTTTCAGTGCTCGTGCCACCTTTTTAACTTTTGTTGCTCCAGTGATTCCTGCAAAGAAAGAAAGAAAATCAGGAGGTCTTGTATGGTGTTTGACTTGGAATGGAAATTCCATTCTGTCAAGCTTCTGGGTGATATCTTTGATTTGTACTCCCCAAAACAGCTATGTTTTTCCTGAATCTGGATTTTTATTAAGTTCTGACATTTGCTCCTCCATTTGCTCTGTTTCTAGCTCCACCTGAGGATGAAAAGATGAGTCAGACATAGGTCTTCATCCTCTGATTCGGGTGAATTGATTGGCTCAAGTTGATCTTCTTCAAACATTTGTGAAAACATTCTCCAAGATCTTCATTTTGAGGATACAGAATTCCATCCTCAATTTTTGATGCAGTTGGTACAAGCATTTCAGCTTCATCCTCGTCAGAATCTGAATAATAAAAATCAAATCGAGACTTTGCCGGTTCAAGTTCCTGAACTGATACATCTGGTTGTGATACTGCTCAGCCTCCTCTCTGTTGAAGTGTCATTTTGAAATGATTGGTACTTGAAGGCTTCATCAGTGTCATCTGAAATTGGTTCTTGAGGTATATAGTTCTGTTTTCTGTTAATTGTCTGATCTGATCTGTCATTCTCTGTATGGATTCTGTGTTACTCTGAACTTGTGCATCAAATTGAGCTGCTTGTTCCTTGAACATGTGAATCCACTGATCTTCCTCTGATGGTTCTAGTTGTTGATAAGGATCGAATGAAGATGGTGGATAAGATGAAAAATGTGGTTCTGTGAAATGTGATGGCTCTTCGTACCATGAAGGATCTTGATAGTTCTGCCACCCTGGATGGTAGTTGTATTTGCAATAATCGCTTGGGTGGTCACCATTACATATGTCACATCTCCACATTGAATTATGTTGAGCAAATGTAGTATTGTTTGGTTCTGGCATCCAATGATAATCATTGGGCTCGACAACAGGCCTCAGAAAACCGAACTGTTGCTCCCAGATGTGGGGTTGTATCTTCTTGTAAAGCACGTAATCTTTCAATCTCCCAGTAGTAATGTTCCATTTTTAAGTCACATGAAATTAAAAGAAAGAAATAAAAATTACAGATAAAAATAAAGAAAATTAGATACAAGTAAATTAGATAGCTTCAAAATTAACAACTCAATAAAAATAAGTCCCCGGCAACGGCGCCAAAAACTTGACCGGCGTAAACACACACGTATAACGCAAGCGCACGTATCGTTCAAGTAGTATAAAAATATCGATCCCACGAGGACTTAATTCCTACTGTTGTTATTAATTATTGAATCTATTTATTTACAAATATCTAATTAAAGGAGAAGAGAATGATTGTTTGATTGGTTGAAAGTGGTTTTACAAAATAAATAAATAAATAAAAAGACAGAAGAAAATACTAAGGAAAATAACAAAAGACACAAAGATCTAGGGTTGTGATTTCTTTTAATATCATTTTAAAGATGAAGTGGTTATCTTAAAGTTGGTAATATATTGATTTATTAACCTGGAACACTAAATTATGTGTAAGCCTCTGTCGATGGTCAGACACAAATACCTAGTATAACCCAATTGAACCATATCCTATGTCAACCAAATTACCTAGATTCATTAAGTTCAAGTTCCAATTATGGCTACCCTCGCCCGACAGGTATATTCCTATCCTGTAAGGAAATCTATTAAAGGGCTATCTATCCTCAAGGAAGATCGTGGGCTATTAAGTCTAAGGCGATGAAACCTAAAGTCCCTATGTCTAGTTCATTTTAGATTTACCATATCAATCTTATTGGTGATCAGACAACAATAAGCATTAAGATTAAGACTTAATAAATAAACCTTTAAATTACCCAACTATAAAATAATCCCTTATAAACCGGTGATATTAAAAGTCATCACAACCTCAGAAAACTAACACATAATTAGGACTAGTAAATTCATAAAGTAAAAGACATAAAGTAAAAAGCTGAAAAATAAATTACAATAAAATAAAATGCTAAGGTAAAAGGAATTACTTTTACTACTACTAATTTAGATATCTCCCATAAAATAATATATAAACTTGTGATAAATTTACCAACCGACCAGTCTGGCGGTATCCTGATTAAGTCAAATTAAGTCCAACCAGCCATTAAGGCGGAACCAAAAATAAATTTACCAACCGACCAGTCTGGCGGTATCCTTGATTAGTCAGGTTTAAACTAGATTAAAATTAAATTACCAACCGACCAATATAGCGATATCCCTTATTAAGTCAATATTTTAAATAGTTAATATATTATTTTTAAGGGAGATTAATCTAAATAGCAATAGTAGAAGAATTACCTTTCACCCTAGCTGAGGAAATTATTTCAACTGATGAATAGTAAAAACTGTAAAAAATAAAAAGTAAAAATTAAATTAATATTATTACAAAAGTAATTAAAATTATTTACAAAACTAAAAATAAATAAATAAAAAAAAATTCTAGAGAGAGAAACTCTCTCAAGAGAGAGAAATCAAGAGAGAGAGAGGAGTGTTGAAATCTGAAATTTCGCGCTGAATTTATAGGTAGAATTTTCACTGTTCGGGCGTCGCGACGCCAAGGAGCTCAGCGTCGCGACGCTGGATTTGTCGACGTGGCACGATGAGAAGGCGACACGTAGCAAGGCGGCTGACTGTTCACGCGACACGTGTCAAGGCGGCTAATTCTCAATTATTGCGATGACGTCATTGATGACGTCATGCTGACGCGGCGACGAAGTGGTGTGGCGGCTGACTGTTCACTTGTCGGCACAATAAGAATGCGACACGTGGCGACACGTGTCAATTTGTGATTGGCTGAGGCTGACGTGGCAAGTTGACTCGGTTGACCTGCTGACGTGGACGATGATGTGGCATGACGCGTGGCAAGGTTGACTTATTGACCGATGATGTGGCTGATGACGAGGCGACATGTGTCAAGTCTGAGTGTCGGCAGCATATGATGATGACACGTGGCACGGTGCATGTTAGCATATCGGCTGTGATGGTGACACGTGGCACGGCGTATTTTAGCAAAGTCAAACTTCTTCGAGTGGTTGACCGTTGACCTAGCGCACGTTAGCAGATTCGGCTCACGCTGGGCGTCGCGGCGCGCAGTGTACCAGCGTCGCAACGCGCAAAAGACTAAAATATCCCTGTTGTCGCATTTTTGTCCGGTTTTGCCCCAAATTGCCTCCAGTGCTGTCCAAACTTTATTTATCTACAAAATAACAATAAAACACATCAAAACGTTCACAAAACTCAAGAAACTATACAAAATATTAAGTTTAATGAGTGGGAAATAGTGATATAAATACCACTCATCAACAGTACCATTCAGAACTCCAATGCAATGCAAAGTTCTACTGATAAAGCATTTTTTTGCACTAAAAAAGCCAATTCTTGCACTACAAGCAACAGAAGAGAAAAAGTTCCACTAACTCAACGAATTGGAGGAATTTCACAATCAGTCTTTTGAGGATGCCAAATTGTACAAAGAAAAGGCAAAGAAAAGACATGATGAGAAGTTAGTGCGCATACAATGTTGGAAAAAATGACCCATAGCGTCACTATTTGCACATATCATTGTGTTGTTGTAGCAAATTAACTATGTGACAAGGAAATTGCACTCTCATCATTTGTGATTAGATCACCATAGATATATATAAATGAAGAGAGGTCCCTATGATTAGTTCCTGGACTGAGAATGATATGAGACAGTATCAGTCCCCGAAGGTTTAATCATTAAATATCCCTAGCCGGAGTATTATCGAGACTGGACATCGATAATGCGGAATAGGTAGTATTGCACTTGTGTGCATTGTGAGGGCACAACAGCATAGTTCTCATATATATAAGTATCGGATACTTATGCAAGTGCGATAGGAGGTCGTGTTTCACCGATGGTAAGAAACAGCTTCGCTCTGGATAGACCCCTCGGAATCCCATTGGTATTATGACTATGTGTCTATGGGAGGCCGAAATCAACGTAGGTGTGTATAGTCTTAACCTGAGACTTACATCGCTAATACTTGCGATAATCGGTAGACTTTGGTCTTGGTGGTACAGGGCTTTAACCGGTTCTGCGTACACCACTTCTGGGTTTATCAGAGAGTCGTAGTGTATTGGGTGTGATGTCAAGACGGAAGTATCACTCCAGTCATAGTGGAGATGATGTCACGCAGGATACGGTATTAGTGCTCTTAAGTGTTGGCCGGCCATCGGGATATTATGACAAGGTCATGTATATCCGATTATAGAGACTAGTTACCAGACATCCGACATGTGCTTCGGACGAGGCAGACACTTATCCAGCCCCAGCCTAGCACGTGACTATCCGATACTGGGCTGATATACACAATACTACGGTATACTACGCTTGATACAGATCTATATATTCCTGTAAGAATATTTCTGGAGAATTGGGTAGTCATGGCGCTTTGCTAGAAGCCAACCTTGTCTTGTAAATCGGTACAAACGTAGTACAAGGTACTTACATGTTCGGATAGTCCGGCGACCGTATTTACTGCCAACATATCCGGAGATCTCATGGGTCGCTTCCGAAGATTCACCGATGACGTATAACTCGCACTTAATTAATCTGGGATTAATTAGAAGAGAGAGAAAATTAATCTGGGATTAATCACGGAGATATTTTATCTGGGATAAAATATTAATTAAAGAGAGAGAACGATTATTTGGAATTAATCGATAAAATACTATATTTGATATTATTTTAGAAATTGGATTTCGACGTGGAATTAAAATTAGATTTTAATTCGGGTGAACGAATTAATTTAGAATTAATTCGTTAGCGACGTGAATAGTGATTTCGCTAGGCGTAATCATTTAATTACGACGCGACGGAAAATTCGTTAATTTGGAATTAGCGAACCCGAGCCCGGGATTATTTGCAAGCGCATTCGCATTTCGAATTCGAGTGCGGCACGCAAGTCAAATCGTGCGTCATATCGCTAGTCACATCAAGCGTCAAATCAAATGTCACTTTGAGTGATGTGACATGTTGTCACTTGATTTGAGTGATTGATGTAGAAGTTGAAAAAGCAACTTTTGCTTTTACTTTTTGACTTTAGCATTTAATGGAAAGTTAAAAGAATTGGTAAATGGCTTTTATTAATTTTAGAAATTATAAAAACTAATTACATTTCTTTTTCTTTCTCTCTCTCCACTCTCCTTTTACGCATCTCCTTCTCCCTCTCTTTTCTTCTTCCTCTTCTCACGGCTTCAAACTGTTTCTTCTCTAAAATTTCTGGTTGTGACCGAATTTGTGAGAAGCAAAGGAAGAAGAGTAGTGCTAGCACACCTTGGGTTATACATAGGTGATAGGGAAACGAATTTATGAGCTTGGAATCAATTTTGGAGCTTGAAGCTTGGAGCTTCCATGGTGTTCATCAATGGCCGAATCATGGAGGAACCAAACCAGTCAAAACCGAGCAGCCCACTGCCTTGGAGAGCTGTTGTCGTGAGCTTGGAGGGAGGCAAAAACGCAGCTTGTTATTCGCATCTCAAACCGTTCAATGTGAGTTATGTTTCCGCCTTACTCCTTTGATGTGTTCATGCGATTTTATGCTTGTTTTGGATGATTTTTGGGACCTAATTAGGAACTCAACAATGGTATCTTGAGCCTTGAACAAGCATTAAAAAGTTAGGGTTAAAATTGGGTAAAACGAATTTGGGCATGTTTTGATGAAATTGTTTGTTATAGTATGCTAAATGAGTTGGAATTAATGATGATTAGATCAATTTGAAGAAATGTGTTGGAACAAATTTCCCCAATTTTTTGTGTAGGCCAAAGTTGACAAAAATTGGGTAAACTCAATTTGAGCATCAATTGATTAAATTGTTTAGTATAGTATGCTTGAATGAGGTTGAATTGATGTTGTGATGATCAATTTCATGAAATTTGGTTGGATCCATTTTTCCCCAAATTTGGGCATGACAAATTTGGGTAAACTTGATTTTGAGCATGTTTGATGAAATTGGATGATTTAGAATGCTTAAAGTATGTTTAATTGAGTATTGATTGGATCAATTTGTTGAAAATGAGTTTGGAACAATTTTCCCCAAATTGCTTATGTTGGCCGAAAATTGAGACCCTAATATTTGGTGAATTTTTGTTTGTTTGATCATTGGATGGCTTGAAACAAGTGGGCAATGTTGAATTGAAATTTGATGGTTGAATTTTGATTTGGAACAATTTTCCCAAATTAAAGTAGGCTTGCCGAATTCAATTGGATATGAAATTCATTGTGTTTTTTGTATTTTGATTCATAGATGAGTTTAATTGATTTGGGAAATGATGATTGTGGATTCAATTGGATTGAAACCGAATCGGATTGGAAAAAACCCTAATTACCGAGAACAAAAGCATGTAAAATGGGTTTGATTTTAATAAATTGTGTTGGACATTATTTGATGTAGAAATGCCTGATAAAGTATGCTAATTGATATTTTAGAAATATTAATTGGGTGGTCAATTGTGCATTACACTTAGGTTAATTAATTATGGAATTTGGAATTTTATAAGTTAATTAATTTGGGCTTATTTTGGAAATTGGGCCTTATAGGCTGTAATTGGGCTTTTGGGCTTGGTTGTACCAAGTTAGGTTTATGCCAATTTGGTTGGATCCAATTGGGCCTAAAACCGTATCCATAAAGTCCAATTAGACTTAATGGACCTTAATTATTTATTTGGCCTAATGGGCCAAAATTAATTTAAAGGCTTATGGGGTAACTCCGGATTGGATTTTGGTTATTCGGTTTGACCCGAGTTGACAAAAGTCCACGCCTTATAGAAATTAATTAAAGCCCATTGGACTTTAATTAAATAAACATTAGATGTTAATCGGGCTTTGAGACCGTTGCGATTAAATTTGGAATTTAAGTCGTAAAGGTTCGTTAATAAAAGTGTAATATTTAATTTGGAATTAAATAGTGAATTAGAATTAAATGCGTATTAAATTGGATTTAATTATGTAGTTTAATTTAATTCAAGAATTCGTACTTTTAGTACTTATTCGCAAAACGAGTTTGACTCGAGCAAAAATCAAATCGTTGTTTGAACATTGGATGATCACTAATTATCGGATTAATTAATTGGATTAGATTGATTGATAACATGCTTGTATGAATACATGGTTGTGATGCATGAATAATGTATATCGGATGGATATTAGTCGGGTGGGGCAATTTTAGAAATTGTTGTAATAAATTTCATTTATTAATTGGACCTGCGTGTCCAGCCTTATCACCTCTATACTCCTTGTATTCTCTTCTCACCTATTCCCCTCAATGTAAATGAGGTTCTTTAGAAGTGTAGTGTAACGGGTAGAAGTAAATACATGTGCTAGCTTTGGAGAGAGAGAGAAAATGAGAGATTTGATCTAGGATCAATGTAAAGTATCCATCCGTATATCATTATTATTTTATTTTCAGACTCGCTTTATTATGTGTTTAGAATGCATGTTTAAGGGTGTATGATGATGAGACCTTAACAAAGATAATTAAATTGGTAGCCAATTTGCACGCGAAAAACCCTCATCAAATATCATGCGTTTTTCCTTCCATTGAGTGATTCTTACTCAAGATCCGAGATTGGCATGGGTTGTTGGCCAAAGTCAAGCCCTTGTCCGTCAAAGATGTGTTTGAATCACGAAGGCTTTGTTCCATATCAGTGTCTTGTCCAAGTTGTGGTTTGTTGGCCAAGTCAAGACCACTTCTTGTCCATCGACATTGATTACGAAGCTTTCCATGGTCAATGGGTCGCGCTTGACTGGGATCACTAGGTTTGTTGTGCCAAAGCCAAGGTTTAGTTGATTCAGAGGAAAAAGGTTAGGTAATACATTGGATGTATTGGCATATATAAGATATATGTTTAGGATTGGATATCCGCCTACTGGATCTAGGAATTGGATGAGATCCAATTGATCTTCGAGATCTACCTAGTTAATTATCATACAATTTGTTGGCCAAGTCAAGATTGTGTGATATTTAAGGGGATCCTAGCCCACTAGGAAACACGGTTTCCCGAGTACTCGACAGAGGGTTAGAGGCTCGCCGAAAAATAGTGGGAGGCAAGAATTGAATTTGCAATACTCGTTCAATTACTCGCCATACGCGTTCATTCAAATTATTTCGTCGTTAGATAAATGTTAGTTGGACTAATATTTAAATTGTTGTTTTTATAAACAGTTGGACTGTATTATATTTGATTATATATAATTGGATTATATTAATCAATATATTTGAATTAATTATTTCAGTTTACAGTTGATTTTATAATTGGATTATAGTAATCAATGTAATTGAGGTTAATTAATTTAGATTATATTTGATTATATAGTTGGACTATTATAATCATTATAAAACAGTACCACAAATCGTTGATTAAATAGTTGGACTATTAGAATCAAGATATAAAAATGAAGATTAGTGTTTAAGACATAATCCTGGGTGAAAATGTATTTAAACGACTTTAATTTTCAAATTGGGAATAAATTTCAGGATGGTCCTGGAAAAATAATAAGTTATTTTATTTGATAAAATAACGTATTATGCCTAAGCCAGAGTTAAGCAAATAGTAGAGCATAATCTTTGGAAGATCATCTAATGATAACTTAAGTGCTTAATCCATTATGTTTGTCATAATTATGTTCACAGCTAGTATTAAAATTGGGTTTTAGATACTTAGTGTGGTACATAAAATATATATATTGATGTTCAGAATCTATTTTGAACAGGATACTGACTTCAATTGAGATTTATCTGCGAATTGAAAAGGACGAAAGTCGCTGTTTTAACCGTAGATATCTGAATTTAGGAACTACCTTCGGGTTAGTACTTAAATTAGAAACTGTTATAATGTAGCTAGTTGACTAGAAACATTATCTCTATATCGCGTATAACCCGCTGCGGAAACTTTTAGAGTTTCAACACGAAATAGACAAATAGATTGGCTAAAGTATTAAACTGTCATGGTAAGACTGTAATGGAAAATACTTAAGCAATAAGTTTCTAGTTTTTATGAAAGAGTATAGTATTCTTTCAAATAAGGACTCTCCCGGAATACGTCAGTTTGATGGTGTGTCCGAAAGGATTAACCGAATTTTGTTAGACATAATAAGGTTAATCACGAGTCGCTCTGAGCTACCATTTCCTTCAACGGATAAGCTTTAAACAGTGCAAGAACTTATTTTGAATAAGGTTCCATAATAATCTGTTTGACAGATATCATATTAGATATTAACGGGAAAGAACCGGGTTTCTCATTCTGATAATTTGGGTATGCTAGGCATATGTTTGGATGATACCAAACTAAAACCCAAATAGGATAAGTGCCAAATGTAGGTTATCCTAGGGATACCATAAGTATTGTACTTATACACCTCACGTGAGAACAATTAGATTGTTGTTCACCATGCAGTTTTCCTGAGAGGAATACCGATATGCAGTGGTAAGTGGAGGATAGTATAACTCGATGAAAATCGGAGTAAGTAAGCTATTCAAGGCACCGAATCTTAATGGAACATGAATAGTTCATCCAGGATGAGACTATTACCATTAATCTTCGAATACACAAGAACCGCGCAGGTCGGACAGAGTCAGAAAACAACCTGGGGTATGGGTTTCTGATCGCACCTCATAAAGATGTCTATCTTATTGAGGAATACTAACTGACTACATATGAGGAAGTGATACAAGGTATCAACTCCCTAATTATGGCAAAGTGTCATGTAATCCGAAATGGATTCCATGTATATGAACCAATTTGGATACTAGTTGATGTACCACAAGGCATTGCCTATTGGTACTATATGTCTTCTAGGAAGACATACATGGATGACAACATACCAACGTATAAAGCTAGGCTTTAACGGAAAGGTATCGTTATCAACATTGTGTGATTACGATTCAACCTTTTACCTGTTGCCACGGTAAATCCATTTGGATATTGCAGGTTATTCGATCCATGATTTGATTGAAGCAAGCATTAGGTTCTTGGAATTATCGTTTTGATATAATCATAATGGTGTACGATTTAATTCAAAACGAAAATAATTCTTGTGTATATAAGGAGTTAGTGGGAGCGCACTGACAGTGGCTGTCCTATAAAATAATGATAATACGTCATTTCTTGGAAATGATATTCCCATAAAATAAATATCGGCGAAAGCTTGGCTTTCGAAATACTCTCCTAGAAACCGTACATTGAAAAATGTACAAGACCTGGTGTATCATACGCTTTGAGCATTTGGATTCACAAACAGGCTAATCCGAGTGATAGTCACTGGATTGATGTTAAGAACATCCGTTAGTATCTTATAGAACTAAGGATGCTTCTTAGTCTATGGAGAAGGAGAACTTGAAGTGACTGGAGTCACTGCAGCAAGTTTCCTATAACCGATAAAGACGAAACTAAAGTGCAAACGGTACTATATAGTTTGAAGAACGGTACAGTGAGCTGGAAATCTTCCAAGCAAGATACTGTTACCGAATAAACAACAATGCGGGTTTTGTTGCGTAGCTGAAGCAGCAATAGAAGTCATTTGGGTCGATACAAATCTAATAAGATTAGATATAGTTCTGTTAGTAGCTGAGCTAGGTGTCAACACAGGCTAAAGAATTAATGGTCTCATCAACGATCCAGATACATACTTAGATACTCATCATATTCATTCGGATCATATATCGTGGATGTGATGATCGAATAAATCGCATCAGATGATAATCATGCAAATCCGCTGACGAAAGCATTTCTCAGCAGTTTGAGCCAACCGTACATAGTTCGGGTGTAGGACACTTGAGTGACTGGCTATGTGCCAAGTGGGAGATTGTTGGACAAAATGACCCATAGCGTCACTATTTGCACAGATCATTGTGTTGTTGTAGCAAATTAACTATGTGACAAGGAAATTGCACTCTCATCATTTATGATTAGATCACCATAGATATATATAAATGAAGAGAGGTCCCTATGATTAGTTCCTGGACTGAGAATGATATGAGACAGTATCAGTCCCCGAAGGTTTAATCATTAAATATCCATAGCCGGAGTATTATCGAGACTGGACATCGATAATGCAGAATAGGCTAGTATTGCACTTGTGTGCGTTGTGAGGGTACAACGCATAGTTCTCATATATATATAAGTATCAGATACTTATGTAAGTGCGATAAGAGGTCGTGTTTCACCGATGGTACGAGAAACAGCTTCGCTCTGGATAGACCCCTCAGAATCCCATTGGTATTATGACTATGTGTCTATAGGAGGCCGAAATCAAGGTATGTGTGTATAGTCTTAACCTGAGACTTACATCGTAATACTTGCGATAATCGGTAGACTTTGGTCTTGGTGGTACAGGGCTTAAACCGGTTCTGCGTACACCACTTCTGGGTTTATCAGAGAGTCGTAGTGTATTAGGTGTGATGTCAAGACGGAAGTATCACTCCAGTCATAGTGGAGATGATGTCACGCAGGATACGGTATTAGTGCTCTTAAGTGTTGGCCGGCCATCGGGATATTATGACAAGGTCATGTATATCCGATTATAGAGAGATAGTTACCAGACATCCGACATGTGTTTAGGACGGGGCAGACACTTATCCAGCCCCAGCCCTAGCACGTGACTATCCGATACTGGGCTGATATACACAATACTACGGTATACTACGCTTGATACAGATCTATATATTTCTGTAAGAATATTTCTGGAGAATTGGGTAGGCATGGCGCTTTGCTAGAAGCCAACCTTGTCTTGTAAATCGGTACAAACGTAGTACGAGGTACTTACGTGTTCGGATAGTCCGACGACCGTATTTACTGCCAACATATCCGGAGATCTCATGGGTCGCTTCCGAAGATTCATCGATGACGTATAACTCGCACTTAATTAATCTGGGATTAATTAGAAGAGAGAGAAAATTAATCTGGGATTAATCACAGAGATATTTTATCTGGGATAAAATATTAATTAAAGAGAGAGAACGATTAACTTGGAATTAATCGATAAAATAATATATTTGATATATTATTAGAAATTGGATTTCGACGCGGAATTAAAATTAGATTTTAATTCGGGTGAACGAATTAATTTAGAATTAATTCGTTAGCGATGTGAATAGTGATTTCGCTAGGCGTAATCATTTAATTACGACGCGACGGAAAATCCGTTAATTTGGAATTAGCGAACCCGAGCCCGGGATTATTTGCGAGCGCATTCGCATTTTGAATTCGAGTGCGGCACGCAGGTCAAATCGTGCGTCATATCGCTAATCACATCAAACGTCAAATCAAATGTCACTTTGAGTGATGTGACATGTTGTCACTTGATTTGAGTGATTGATGTAGAAGTTGAAAAAGCAACTTTTGCTTTTACTTTTTGACTTTAGCATTTAATGGAAAGTTAAAAGAATTGGAAATGGTTTTTATTAATTTTAGAAATTATAAAAAACTAATACATTTCTTTTTTCTTCTCTCTCTCCACTCTCCTTTTACGCATCTCCTTCTCCCTCTCTTTTCTTCTTACTCTTCTCACGGCTTCAAACCGTTTCTTCTCTAAAAATTTCTGGTTGTGACCGAATTTGTGAGAAGCAAAGGAAGAAGAGTAGTGCTAGCATACCTTGGGTTATACATATGTGATAGGAAACGAATTTATGAGCTTGGAATCAATTTTGGAGCTTGAAGCTTGGAGCTTCCATGGTGTTCATCAATGGCCGAATCATGGAGGAACCAAACCAGTCAAAACCGAGCAGCCCACTGCCTTGGAGAGCTGTTGCCGTGAGCTTGGAGGGAGGCAAAAACGCAGCTTGTTCTTCGCATCTCAAACCGTTCAATGTGAGTTATGTTTCCGCCTTACTCCTTTGATGTGTTCATGCGATTTTATGCTTGTTTTGGATGATTTTTGGGACCTAATTAGGAACTCAACATACAACTGGAACCAGGGCAGAAGGTACTGTTAAACAAATCAAGGGTGAAATTCTTCCCATGGAAGCCAAAATCATAGTGGTCAGGTCCATTTGTGATCACCAAAGTTTTACCAGATAGAGCCGATGAGATACATGATCCCGACTCCAACAAAACTTTCAAGGTTAAAAACAAGCGTGTTAAGCACTACTGGGGAGAATCATTTAAGTAACAAAAAGAAAGTGTCACACTTTCATATCCAGCCTAACTATCGAGAATTCAAGTCTAGCTGATGACTTTAAACTTAGCGCTCGCAGGGAGGCAACCCATGTAATTTTTGTATATATTGTGATTTGGTGTGATTTAATTTTGTGTGTTTATTTTTTGCAGATTAAGACATTTCAAGATGGAAGAAGCTTTCGCAAATCTTCACAAACAATTTCCTTCTTTCCCTCAAAAATCTCTGATGAAAGTCTACAAAGCTCGCTTGGAACGGATGAGGTTACTGACGATCCATGGTGTTCCTAATGATATTCGTTGGGTAATTGAAGCACGAGTCCGATTGGTAGGTGAGTCTTCTGACTCTTTTATTTCACATCTGCCTGGTTTTGGAAGAAGTACCTCTGCAAATAAATGTAGAGCTAAGCAAATGGGTGTTTGTTACAAATTTGCACGCTGGAATTGCAATACTCGTTGTCGTTCTTTAGGAATGGTGTCTGATAATCGCGAAGATAAAATTAAATTCATTAGGGATGGCTTGAGTAAGGAGTCTGTATATAATATATCTTCGACTGTTGAGACGCATCCCAATGGATATGTTCATATAGCCATTCGCAAATTACATACACAATTACTAATATAAAGACAACAATTAAGTATAGGGAATCTGACAAAAAAAGACCATGTTTGCCAATTTAAAAGAGCATGTTTGCCAATTTATAAGAAAATTGGATGGGAAGCTTGTCCCTGACGCATAGACTTCAATCAAGCCGTTACTTTTCTTGTACATATTATATCTCTTTGTCTTTTCCTAATAATTGTGATTTGTTTTGTTGTTTTCTTTTATTTTCTCCGACATGATCCAGACCTTTTTGACTATCACGATTTATTTTACTGTTTAACTAATAATTGTCATTTGGCAGGTACTAGTGCTATTATTTTACTCACCTTTTTTAGGTGTTATAAATTCAACTCATCATTGAACTTTTGAAGACATCCAGAGTAAAACATGGAAGCCACTTCAAGAAGACGAGTTGAAAGCATCTGTGTGTTTTGCGGTAGTAGTGTTGGTTCTAAACCACAATACGTAGAGGCAGCACAGGAATTGGGTCGAGTCTTAGCTGCAAGAAATATGCACTTAGTATATGGCGGATGCAATCTTGGACTAATAGGGATAGTTTCAAAGGCCGTACAGGAAGGAGGCAGTCATTTTTGGGAATCATCCAAAAACCTTGGCAGAAGCAAATCTTATTGAACCATCAAACAGAGAGGACTGATCGTGCCAGCTATGTCTGAACGACTGGTAGATATGATTAACCGTGCTGATGCTTTTACTGCTTTGCCAGGTGATGAGTGGTATTTATATCACTATTTTCCACTCATTACCTCCTAATTTTGTATAGTTTCTTGAGTTTTGGAATATTTTGATGTGGTTTTGTGTTATTTTGTAGATAAATAAAGTTCAAGACATTCTGGAGGTGATTTGGGCCAAAACAGTGAAATTGGACAAAAAGGACATTTCAGTAAATTGTCCGCGTCGCGACGCCAAGACCTTCAGCGTCGCGACGTCTAACGTGCGCCGAACAGTTCTAACGTGTGCCGGGTCCACAAATCAGAAACTGAGAAAAGTTTGACTTTGCTAACGTGCGCCGTGCCACGTGTCACTATCACAGCCGATCTGCTAACATGCGTCGTGCCACGTGTCAGCATCCTACGGTGGCGACATTCATCATCGCCACTTGTGCCACGTTTCACTCCACATCATTGCCACATCATCAGCCGCATCACCAGGTTGACCAATTCAAGCTGCCACCTCACCGCCACATCATCATCAGCCAATTAGGAAGTGCCACGTGTCGCAATCCTACGGTGCCGAAACTCTCTTTCCCACGTGTCACCACGTCACCGCCACGTCACCGCCATGTCAGCATCAATCATTGAGTATCTAATCCTTATCTGACACGTGGCAGATAAGAATCTCATCGACCAATTAGAAGCCGCCACGTGTCATAATAATTGAAGCCCAACCACCTCGCCACGTGTCATCTTATCAGCTTATCCATAATCTACAAACCGGCGAACCAGAGTGTGCCAAGTCGACAAAAGCTGGCGTAACGACGCCAGAGGCCTTGGCGTCGCGACGCCGGAAGCCTACCGGGGCCTATAAATAGATCTTCAAATTTCAGTTTTAGATGCACCACTCTCTCTCATCTCTTTGATGTAAAGAGAAAGTTTCTCTCTCTACTTTCTTTTAATTTTTAGTTTTTTAGTTTTTTAGTTTTGTAATTAATTTTAATTACGTTTTGTAATAATAGTAATTTACTTGTTTTTTACTTTTTACAGTTTTTACTATTTACCATGAGGAGGTAACTTACCCAGCTAGGGTGAAAGGTAATTCTTTTACTGTTACTATTTAGATTAATCTCCCTTAAAAATAATATATTCACTATTAAAATATTGACTTAAAAAGGATACCGCCAGATTGGTCAGTTGGTAATTCTTTAATCTGGTTTAAACCTGACTAATAAAGGATACTGCCAGATTGGTCGGTTGGTAATTTAATTTTGGTTCCGCCTTTATGGCTGGTTGGACTTATTTGACTTAATCAGGTTACGCCTTTATGGCTGGTTGGAAAAAGAATCACAAGGTTTATATTATTCTATGGAGATATCTAAAATTAGTAGTAGTAAAAGTAATTCCTTTTACGCATTATTTTATTGTAATTTACTTTTCAGTATTTACTTTACCACATTTTTACTTTAGTTCTTTTATTTTCAAGTTTTTACTAGCCCTAGTTATGTGTTGTAACTAAATTAGTTATCTGGGGTTGTGATGATTTTTAATATCACCGTTTTATAAGGGTTAGATTATAGCTTGGGTAATATAAAGATTTATTTATTGAGTCTTAATTTTAATGCTTTTTCATTAACTGGCCATTAATAAAATTGATATGGTAAATCTAAAATGAACTAGACATATGGATTTTAGGTTTCAGCCTTAGACTCAATAGCCCACGATCGTCCTTGAGGATAGATAACCCTTTAATAGATTTCCTTACAGGATAGGAATATACCTGTCGGGCGGGGGTAGCCATAATTGGAACTTAAACTTAATGAATCCAGATAATTTGGTTGACAAAGACATATGGTTCAATTGGGTTAAACTGAGTATTTGTGTCTGACCATCGACAGAGGCTTTAACATAATTTAGTGTTCCAGGTTAATAAATCAATATATTACCCAACTTTAAGATAACCACTTCATCTTTAAAATGATATTGGAAGAAATCACAACCCTAGATAGTTTTTAATATTGAAATTTCTTAAAACCATCTTTTCGACAATTTTATTTACTTGCTTTTAATTTAGAATCGTCACCAGTTCAAATCAATCAGTCAACCTGTTAGATACTAGTAATCATTTGACCTCATAAAATTAATAGATTAGATATTAAGTACTCGTGTGATCGATATTTTTATACTACTTGAACGATACGTGCTATTGCGTTATACATGTGTGTTTACGCCGATCAAGTTTTTGGCACCGTTGTCGGGGACTTATTTATCTTTTACTATTAGTTTAGAGGTTAGATACCTTTACTTGTATCTAATTTATTTTTACTTATTTTTTTTGTTTTCTTGTGTTTCAGGTTCTCAGAAACTTCATGAGACAAAGTAGAAGCTTTGAACTACGACCGCGACCCAGACCAGAAATTGAAAGAACCATCAGACAGTTGAGAAGGGAAAGGCGAGAAGGCCAAGAAGCTTTAGTCAACATGGAACCTGAACCTTTGAACGGTTCACCACCAATTCCCATTCGAGGCAGAACCATTCCGGTGATTGACAGACTCATTTCTTGCATTGTACTTCCTCTCTTACCAACAAATGCGGGTGACATCAAAACATGCATCAGATGATTCAGCAGTCAGTTCAGTTCGGGGGGAATGCAACTGAAGATCCTAATGCCCACATCAGCAACTTCCTGGAAGTTTGCGGCACTAATTACAATCGAGAAACGGAAGAAGCAATGAGACTGCGAGTTTTTCGGCTACATTCACTACCACCGGTTCTATCACAACTTGGAACACTTTAGCTACCAAATTTATTGCAAAGTACTTTCAACCAGCCAGAACTGGAAAGCTGAGAAATGACATCACATCCTTTGTACAACAAGATTCAGAATCCCTATGCGAAGCTTGGGAAAGGTATAAAGATTTACTCCGGAAATATCCTCACCATGAGATTCTAAAATGGCTTCAAGTCCAAAGATTCTATAATGGGCTTTATGGAATAATGAGAACCACAATCGATGCTGCTGCTGGAGGAGCCTTGATGGCAAAAGGAGAGGATCAAGCCTGGGACCTAATCGAAGAAATGGCCAACAACAATTCTTTGTGGCCAACAGAAATGAGCATTATCCAAAGAATTACAGAAATTTATGAAAGTGGAGCCAATAAAGCAGTCAACGCCAAGCTAGATCAGATATGAAAATTTATGGAGACTCTTACCACTTGATCCACAAGTTCACCATATGGAGGAGCACCAGAGTCAAACCAACTTAAAGAAACGGTGAATTATGTCAGCAATTTCAACAGACAATGGAACAATCCATATTCCAACACCTACAACCCAGGGTGGAGGAATCATCCCAATTTTTCATGGAGCAACAATTCAGGCCAACAGCAGAACTATCCACCGCCTGAATTCCAGCAACAGAATAAAAGCCAGGAGCAGGCAAATGAATCAGGAATAACAGAAGTGTTGACCCACTTGCCAGCATTAATTCAAAGTCAATCTGCTTCTATTAAAGCACTGGAGAATCAAATGGGACAACTGGCAAATGCTCAGAGTTACAGACCGCCAGGTACTGTTCCTAGCAACACAGAGCCAAATCCAACGAACATGGGGAAGGAGCAATGTGATGCCATCATGTTAAAAAGCAGTACTGAAATCAACAAAGATGTTGGGGCCAAAACAGCTGCTAAGGAAGTTCCAAAAGAAACAAAGCAACAGATGGAGGAAAAAGAAGCAAAGGAAAAAGAACAGATTATTCCACCTCCACATTTTCCTCAACGTCTTCAGAAGAACAAATTGGACAAGCAGTTTTCTCGGTTCCTAGAGATCTTCAAAAAGCTGCATATCAACATTCCATTTGCAGAAGCGTTAGAACAAATGCCCACCTATGCCAAAATCATGAAAGATATTCTTTCACGAAAACAGAGATTGGGAGATTATGAGACAGTAGCATTAACAGAAGAATGCAGTGCCATCATTCAGAGGAAACTTCCCCCAAAGTTGAAAGATCCTGGCAGTTTCACTGTTCCTTGTGTCATAGGAGAACATAACTTTGGTAAGGCTCTGTGTGATTTAGGTGCGAGTGTTAACTTGATGCTTTTTTCTATTTTCAGGAAATTACAGATTGGAGAAACAATGCCAACTTCATTCTCACTGCAACTTGCTGATAGAACGCTCGTATTTCCATGAGGCGTATTTGAGGATGTGCTGGTCAAGGTTGACAAATTCATTTTCCCAGCAGATTTTATTGTCCTTGATATGGAGGAAGACGCAGACGTGCCAATCATCCTTGGGAGACCATTCTTGGCTACAGGTTGAACCATTATTGATGTACAAAAATGAGAATTAACCATGAGAGTATAGGACCAAGAAGTAACATTCAATGTTTTCAAGGCCATGAATTTCCCAGATGATGAAAAGAAGGAGGAATATTTCAAACTCGATGTGATACACAGTACCATTCAGAACTCTGATGAAAGACAAAGTTCTACTGACAAACTTAAAACATGTCAATTGCCTGTAAAACCTAAAGATAAAGCATCTTTTGTACTGAAGAAGCCAATTCTTACACTACAAGAAACATAAGAGAAAAAGTTCCACCAGCTCAACGAATTGGAGGAATTTCACAATCAGCCTTTTGATGATGCCAAATTGTACAAAGAAAAGGGCAAGAAAAGACATGATGAGAAGTTAGTGCGCATACAACTGGAACCATGGCAGAAGGTACTGTTAAACAAATCAATGGTGAAATTCTTCCCATGGAAGCCAAAATCACGGTGGTCAGGTCCATTTGTGATCACCAAAGTTTTACCAAATAGAGCCGTTGAGATACATGATCCTGACGCTAACAAAACTTTCAAGGTTAAAAACAAGCGTGTCAAGCACTACTGGGGAGAATCATTTGAGCTACAAAAAGAAAGTGTTACACTTTCAGATCCAGCTTAACGTTCGAGAAGTCAAGTCTGGCTGACGACTTTAAACTTAGAGCTAGTAGAGAGGCAACCCATGCAATTTGTGTATATATTGTGATTTGGTGTGTTTTATTTTTGTGTGTTTAATTTTTGCAGGTTTAGTCATTTCAAGATGGAAGACGCTCTCGCAAATCTTCGCAAGCAATTTCCTTCTCTCCCTCAAAAATCTCTGATCAAAGTATACAAAGCTCGCTTGGAACGAATGAGATTACTGATGATCAAAGGTATTCCAACTGACATTCGTTGGTTAATTGAAGTACGGGTTCGATTCGCAGGTGAGTTTTCTGACTCTTTTATTTAACAATGCCTGGTTTAGGAAAGAGCACATATGCTAAAAAAGAAGAGCCAAAAGAATGTGTGTTTGTTATAAATGTGCTCGTATATTTTGTAATACTCGTTGTCCTTCTTTAGGAATGGTGTCCGATAACCGCGAAGATAAGATTAACTTCATTAGGGATGGCTTGAGTAAGGAGTCTTTGGATGATATATCTAAAACTCTTCAGACGTATCCCAGTGGATGTGTGTATCACGAAATTCGCATGTTATATGCACAATTCCAAAAGGAAAGACAACTATTAAGTCTCGGGAATCTGACTCAAAAAGACCCTGTTTGCCAATTTATAAGAAAATTGGATAAGAAGCTTGTCCCTGACTCATAGACGTCAATCAAGCCGTTACTTTTCTTGTAAATATTATATCATTTTGTCTTTTCTTAATAATTGTGATTTGTTTTGTTGTTTTCTTTTATTTTCTCAGACAGGATCCAGACCTTTTTTACTATCACGATATTAATTCGCTACTAATCGTCCTCTGGAAGATACTTGTGCTATTTTTACTCACCCTTTTTCAGGTACTATAAATTAAGCCCGTCATTGCACTTTTGAATGCATCCAGAGTAAAACATAGAAGCCACTTCAAGAAGACGAGTTGAAAACATCTGTGTGTTTTGCGGTAGTAGTGTTGGTACTAAACCACAATACGTAGAAGCAGCACATGAATTGGGTATAGTCTTAGCTGCAAAGAATATGCACTTAGTATATGGCGGAGGCAATCTCGGACTTATGGGGATCGTTTCAAAGGCTGTACAGGAAGGAGGCAGTCATGTTTTGGGAATCATCCCAAAACCCTTGGCAGAGGCAAATCTTATTGGATTATCAAACAGAGAGGAAGTGATCGTGCCAGGTATGTCTGAACGACTGGTAGAAATGATTAATCGTGCTGATGCTTTTATCGCTTTGCCAGGTGGCTTGGGTACATTGGAGGAAATTTTTATTATGCTATCTTGGGTGAACCTGAACATACACCAGAAACCGCTTGGACTGCTCAACGTTGATGGATTTTATGATTTTGTTTGTGTGTTTCTTGATGATGCCCGGAGAAATGGGTTCGTGTCAAAACCTTTGAAAGAACTCCTCTTTACTGCCAGAACTGCTCCAAATCTAATAGACCAACTCTTAGCCTATGAACCACAAGTTGACCCTATCCTTTCAAAGATAATTTGTCCGAGGACGATCTTGGTAAGAGGCGTCGGATTAATCTGGATCTTAACCTTTAATTTCCTGTAGATTTTCAGCTAACGAGGTTTGACCTTCTTAACTCTCCTTTTACTGTTTAAGACATTAGGGACAATGTCTCATTTAGATTTGGGGGAGGGAATTAGTTGATCAGTACCTTATTTTAAGTTTGTGTGTTGCTTTTATTTTTAGTCCAAAATTTTTTCGAAAAATACAAAACAAATTGGAAAATTTTCAAAAATTACAAAAATATTTTGCGTTTTTGTGTTTTTATTTTGACTAAAAGGGTGAAATTGTTAAGAGATAGCTGAGTAAGGAGTTTCCACTCCTGAGACGTATCTCAAACCTATTTCGAAACAAGTTAATTTTTTTTTATTTCATTTTGAATTATTTAATTTGTGAATTCTCATTAAAACGGACTAAAATGGATCTTCATATGCTCAGTTGACAGATATTATCAACATATATAGTAACATACGGACATGAGCTATAATTGAAAAGTTTGTAATATTCAGTGCTCTAGTTTAATTGGAGGAAACATCCTAAAAAGCAATGGAGTAAAAAAAAAAAACAAATGAGATTCGAGTTATTAAGTCTGTAAGGGTGTTTTAACACCTAGTGCCCTAAAGCCAACTGGTTTGGGAGTCACTGACCCAAAGCTCGTTACATGGATTGAAGATGCTGCAAAAATATATATATCTGAAGTCTAAGTAATTAAGTCCGTAGGGGTGTCTTAACACTTGGTACCCTAAAGCCAACTGGTTTGGGAGCCACAAACCCAACACTCGTTACATAGATGGAAGATATTGTATATAAATAAAAAATAGAGAAAAATCAAAGAAAAAATCAGAAAAATGAGAAAAATTATTCCATTGCTGCAAAAAGGTGTGAATTCTGATAAAACTTTAGGACAAAAATATTACCCTCTTATCAACTGCACTTATGACTGTTGTGGGCAAAAATAAGTTGTTTAATATTTTGTTGGCTATTTATATGAAGAATGGTAAAAATAATCGGAGAATTTACTTATTCGGTAATTTAGAATGAAACAAAACAACTAGTAACTTGGAGTAGAAGTTTCACCTGATTTGTCACTAACTTCTTTATACTTCTTTACCGTATTTTTACTTTATGTCTTTTATTTTCAAGTTTTTACTAGCCCTAGTTATGTGTTGAAACTAAATTAGTTATCTGGGGTTGTGATGATTTTTAATATCACCGTTTTATAAGGGGTTAGATTATAGCTTGGGTAATATAAAGATTTATTATTGAGTCTTAATCTTAATGCTTTTTCATTAACTGGCCATTAATAAAATTGATCTGGTAAATCTAAAATGAACTAGACATAGGGATTTTAGGTTTCAGCCTTAGACTCAATAGCCCACGATCTTCCTTGATGATAAATAACCCTTTAATAGATTTCCTTACAGGAAAGGAATATACCTGTCGGGCGGGGGTAGCCATAATTGGAACTTAAACTTAATGAATCCAGATAATTTGGTTGATATAGACATATGGTTCAATTGGGTTAAACTGGGTATTTGTGTCTGACCATCGATAGAGGCTTTCATATAATTTAGTGTTCCAGGTTAATAAATCAATATATTACCCAACTTTAAGATAACCACTTCATCTTTAAAATGATATTGGAAGAATCACAACCCTAGATAGTTTTTAATTTTGAAATTTTTTAAAACCTATTTTCGACAATTTTATTTATTTGCTTTTAAATTTAGAATCGTCACCAGTTCAAATCAATCAATCAACCTGTTAGATACTAGTAATCATTTGACCTCATAAAATTAATAGATTAGATATTAAGTCCTCGTGGGATCGATATTTTTATACTACTTGAACGATACGTGCACTTGCGTTATACGTGTGTGTCTACGCCGGTCACTAGGTGGCTTGGGTACATTGGAGGAAATTTTTATTGTGCTTTCCTGGGCGAACCTGAACATGCACCAGAAACCAATTGGGCTGTACAATGTTGATGGATTTTATGATTTTCTTTGTATGTTTCTTGATGATGCTCGGAGAAATAGGTTCGTGTCAAAACCTTTAAAAGAAGTCCTCTTTACTGTCAGAACTGCTCCAGATCTAATTGACCAACTCTTAGCATATGAACCACAAGTTGACCCTATCCTTTCAAAGATAAATTGGTCCGATGTAGAATTTGAGCTAACCAGGTATTATCTTTTAAACTATTCTTCTACTGTTTAAAGATATTGGGGACAATGTCTCATTTAGGTTTGGGGGAAGGAATTAGTTGATCAGTACCTTGTTTTTAGTTTTTGTGTTGCTTTTATTTTTAGTTCAAAATTTTTCGAAAAATACAAAAATATTGGAAAATTTTCAAAAATTACAAAAATATTTTGCGTTTTTGTGTTTTTATTTTGACTAAAATGGTGAAATTGGTAAGAGATAGCTGAGTAAGAAGTTTCCACTCCTGAGACGTATCTCAAACCTATTTCGAAACAAGTTAATTTTTGTTTATTTCATTTTGAATTATTTTATTTGTGAATTCTCCTTAAAACGGACTAAAATGGATCTTCATATGCTCAGTTGACAGATATTATCAACATATATAGTAACATACGGACATGAGCTAAAATTGAAAAGTTTGTAATATTCAGTGCTCTAGTTTAATTGGAGGAAACATCTCAAAAAGCAATGGAGTAAAAAAAAAACATATGAGATCCGAGTTATTAAGTCTGTAAGGGTGTTTTAACACCTAGTGCCCTAAAGCCAACTAGTTTGGGAGTCACTGACCTAAAGCTCGTTACATGGATTGAAGATGCTGCAAAAATATATATATCTGAAGTCTGAGTAATTAAGTCCGTAGGGGTGTCTTAACACCTGGTGCCCTAAAGCCAACTGGTTTGGGAGCCACCGACCCAACACTCGTTATATAGATTGAAGATATTGTATATAAATAAAAAATAGAGAAAAATCAAAGAAAAAAATCAGAAAAATGAGAAAAATTATTCCATTGCTGCAAAAAGGTGTGAATTCTGATAAAACTTTAGGACAAAAATATTACCCTCTTATCAACTGCACTTATGACTGTTGTGGGCAAAAATAAGTTGTTTAATATTTTGTTGGCTATGTATATGAAGAATGGTAAAAATAATCAGAGAATTTACTTATTCGGTAATTTAGAATGAAACAAAACAACTAGTAACTTGGAGTAGAAGTTTCACCTGATTAGTCACTAACTTCTTATACTATTTTCGCTTGTCTTTTTGCTTTTGTGTGCATTAGTTTTATTACCTATTTACTTTTGTAAAATGTTTGTGGGTATCATTGCTGTAAACCCTCACGAGACTACAACTCGTCCACTAGGGACACCTAGGGGTTTAAAGGCTTTGTTGCATACTCAAAATGCAACCGTGATCCCTACGAAAGTGACTTAGTTAATTTAATTATGTTATTTTATGTTTTGCTCGAGGACTAGCAAAATGTCAGGTTTGGGGGTGTGATGATTGGTATTTATATCACTATTTCCCACCCATTTAACCTAATATTTTGTATAGTTTCTTGAGTTTTGTGAATATTTTGATGTGTTTTGTGTTATTTTGTAGATAAATAAAGTTTCAAGACATTCTCGAGGTGATTTTGGCCAAAACAGTGAAAATTGGACAAAAATGACATTTCAGTAAATTGTCCGCGTCGCGACGCCAAGACCTTCAGCGTCGCGATGGCTAACGTGCGCCGAACAGTGCTGACATGCGCCGGGTCCACAAATCAGAATCTGAGAAAAGTTTGACTTTGCTAACGTGCGCCGTGCCACGTGTCACCATCACAGCCGATCTGCTAACATGCGTCGTGCCATGTGTCAGCATCCTACGGTGGTGACAGTCACCATCGCCACGTGTGCCACATGTCACTCCACGTCATTGCCACATCATCAGCCATATCACCAGGTTGACGAATTCAAGCTGCCACATCACCGCCACATCATCATCAGCCAATCAGGAAGTGCCATGTGTCGCAATCCTACTATGCCGACAGTCTCTTTCCCACATGTCACCACGTCACCGCCATGTCACCGCCACGTCAGCATCAATCATTGAGTATCTAATCCTTATCTGACATGTGGTGGATAAGAATCTCATCGACCAATCAGAAGCCGCCACGTGTCATAATAATTGAAGCCCAACCACCTCGCCACGTGTCATCTTATCAACTTATCCAGAATCTGCAAACTGCCGAACCAGAGCGTGCCACATCGACAAAAGCTGGCGTAGCGACACTAGAGGCCTTGGCGTCACGACGCTGGAAGCCTACCGGGGCTTATAAATAGAGCTTCAAATTTCAGTTTTAGTTTTTTAGTTTTGTAATTAATTTTAAATACGTTTTGTAATAATAGTAATTTACTTGTTTTTTACTTTTTACAATTTTTACTATTTACCATAAGGAGGTAACTTCCCCAGCTAGGGTGAAAGGTAATTCTTTTACTGTTACTATTTAGATTAATCTCCCTTAAAAATAATGTATTCACTATTTAAAATATTGACTTAAAAAAGATACCGCTAGATTGGTCGGTTGGTAATTCATATTAATCTGGTTTAAACCTGACTAATAAAGGATACCGCCAGATTGGTCGGTTGGTAATTTAATTTTGGTTCCGCCTTTATGGCTGGTTGGACTTAATTTGACTTAATCAGGTTACCGCCTTTATGGCTGGTTGGAAAAAGAATCACAAGTTTATATATTATTTTATGGGAGATATCTAAAATTCGTAGTTGTAAAAGTAATTCCTTTTACGTTAGCATTTTATTTTATTGTAATTTACTTTTCAGTATTTACTTTACCGTATTTTTACTTTATGTCTTTTATTTTCAAGTTTTTACTAACCCTTGTTATGTGTTGTAACTAAATTAGTTAACTGAGGTTGTGATGACTTTTAATATCACCGTTTTATAAGGGGTTAGATTATAGCTTGGGTAATATAAAGATTTATTTATTGAGTCTTAATCTTAATGTTTTTTCATTAACTTGCCATTAATAAAATTGATCTGGTAAATCTAAAATGAACTAGACATAGGGATTTTAGGTTTCAGCCTTAGACTCAATAGCCCACGATCTTCCTTGAGGATAGATAACCCTTTAATATATTTCCTTACAGGATAGGAATATACCTGTCGGGTGGGGTTAGCCATAATTGGAACTTAAACTTAATGAATCCATATAATTTGGTTGACATAGACATATGGTTCAATTCGGTTAAACTGGGTATTTGTGTCTGACCATCGACAAAGGCTTTCACATAATTTAGTGTTCCAGGTTAATAAATCAATATATTACCCAACTTTAAGATAACCAATTCATCTTTAAAATGATATTGGAAGAAATCACAACCCTAGATAGTTTTTAATATTGAAATTTCTTAAAACCTATTTTCGACAATTTTATTTACTTGCTTTTAAATTTATAATCGTCACCAGTTCAAATCAATCAATCAACCTGTTAGATACTAGTAATCATTTGACCTCATAAAATTAATAGATTAGATATTAAGTCCTCGTGGATCGATATTTTTATACTACTTGAACGATACGTGCGCTTGCGTTATACGTGTGTGTCTACGCTAGTCACCAGGTGGCTTGGGTACATTGGAGGAAATTTTTATTGTGCTTTCTTTGGGCGAACCTGAACATACACCAGAAACCAATTGGGTTGTACAACGTTGATGGATTTTATGATTTTCTTTGTATGTTTCTTGATGATGCTCGGAGAAATGGGTTCGTGTCAAAACCTTTAAAAAAAGTCATCTTTACTGTCAGAACTGCTCCGGATCTAATTGACTAACTCTTAGCATATGAACCACAAGTTGACCCTATCCTTTCAAAGAGAAATTGGTCCGATGACGATAGTGGTAAGAGGCGTCGGATTAATTTGGATCTTAACTTTTAATTTCCTGTAGAATTTTAGCTAACCAGGTATTATCTTTTAAACTATTCTTCTACTGTTTAAAGACATTGGGGACAATGTCTCATTTAGGTTTGGGGGAAGGAATTAGTTGATCAGTACCTTGTTTTTAGTTTGTGTGTTGCTTTTTTTTTAGTTCAAAATTTTTCGAAACAAAAAAATTGGAAAATTTTCAAAAATTACAAAAATATTTTGCGTTTTTGTGTTTTTATTTTGACTAAAAGGGTGAAATTGGTAAGAGATAGCTGAGTAAGGAGTTCCCACTCCTGATACGTATCTCAAACACATTTTCGAAATAAGTTAATTTTTTGTTTATTTCCTTTTAAATTATTTAATTTGTAAATTCTCCTTAACACTGACTAAAATGGATCTTCATATGATCAGTTGGCAGATATTATCAATATGCATAGTAACATATGGACATAAGCTAAAATTGAAAAGTTTGTAATATTCAGTTCTCTAGTTTAATTGGAAGAAGCATCTCAAAAGTGATGAGTAAAAAAAATAAATCTGAGATCTGAATTATTAAGTCTGTACGGGTGTTTTAACACCTAGTGCCTAAAGCCAACTGGTTTGGGAGTCTTGGCCCAAAGCTCGTTACATGGATCAAAGATGCTAAAAAAAAAATATATGTATATATATATATATATATTATATATATATATATATATATATCTAAAGTCTGAGTAATTAAGTCTGTAGGGGTGTTTTAACACCTGATGCCCTAAAGCCAACTAGTTTGGGAGCCACTGACCCAACACTCGCTACATAGATGGAAGATATTGTATATAAATAAAAAAAAATCAGAAATATCCGAAAAAAGTACTCCATTGCTACAAAAAGGTGTGAATTCTGATAAAACTTTAGGATAAAAATATTACTCTCTTATCAACTGCACTTGTGACTGTTGTGGGCAAAAATGAGTTGTTTAATATTTTTTTAGCTGTGTATATGGAGAATGGTAAATATAATCGGAGAATTTACTTATTCAGTAATTTAGAAAGAAAGAAAACAACTAGTAACTTGGAGTAGAAGTTTCACCTGATTAGTCACTAACTTCTTTATTCTATTTTCTCTTGTTTTTTTGCTTTTGTGTGCATTAGTTTCACTACCTTTTTACTTTTGTAAAATGTTTGTGGGTATCATTGCTGTAAACCCTCACGAGACTACAACTCGTCCACTAGGGACACCTAGCAGTTTAAAGGCTTGTTGCATACGCTAAATACAACCGTGATCCCTACGAAAGTGGCTTAGTTAATTTTATTATGTTATTTTATTTCGTGTTTTGCTCGAGGACTAGCAAAATCTTAGGTTTGGGGGTGTGATGAGTGGTAAATCTATCACTATTTCCCACTCATTTAACATAATATTTTGTATAGTTTCTTGAGTTTTGTGAATATTTTGATGTGTTTTGTGTTATTTTGAAGATAAATAAAGTTTCAGGACATTCTGGAGGTGATTTGGACGAAAACAGTGAAAATTGGAAAAAAAGGCATTTTGGTAATTTGTGCGCGTCGAGACGCCCAAACCCTTGGAGTCGCGACGCCTAACGTGCGCCGCTCCCTTGCTAACGTGCACCGAGTCCACATGTCAGAATCTGGAAAATTGACTTTGCTAACGTGCGCCGTGCCACGTGTCACTATCATAGAGGATCCGCTAACATGTGCCGGGACACGTGTCACAATCCTATGGTGCCGACACTCTGCGTGACATGTGTCATCTTGTCATTTGACCGGATCATCTGTGAATCATCTTCTGCCACGTGTCATCTTCTTATTGAACCGAATCTACCGCATGCCACATGTCGATTTCTTATTGGGCCGACGAAATTCGCGTCAACAGTCAAAGTCAAAACGCGTGGACCAAGTCAACTGTTCCAAAGTCGCGACGCCAAAGTCTTTGGCGTAGCGACGCTCGTGGTTTACCGAAGTCTATAAATTGAGCTCGAGATTTCAGTTTCAATTGCATCTGTCCCTCTGAATTCTCTGATGTAAATAGGGAGTGTCCTACCTAGTTTCTTAAATTTCAGTTTTGTAATTAATTTTTTAATTACATTCTGTAATAGTAATTACTTTTTGTAATAGTAATAGTAATTTATCTTGTTTTTACTGTTTCAGTTTTACTATTCAACCCTGATGAGGTAACTTCCCTTTGCTAGGGTGAAAGGTAATTCTTTTACTGTTACTATTTAAATTAATCTCCCTTAAATATAATATATTTACTATTTAAAATTTGACTTAATAAGGATACCGCCTTATTGTTCGGTTGGCTATTAAATTTAAATTGGTTTAAACTTGACTAATCAAGGATAAGGCCTATATGGCTGGTTGGTAATTAAATTTTCTTACCGCCTATATGGCAGGTTCATGGACAAATCATACCGCCTTTATGGCTGGTCGGACTTAATTTGAATTAATCATGTTACCGCCTATATGGTTGGTTGGTAATTTTATCACAAGTTTATATATTATTTTATGGGAGATATCTAAAATAGTAAATAGTAAAAGTAATTTCTTTTACCTTAGCATTTTATTTTATTGTAATTTACTTTTCAGTATTTACTTTACCTCATTTACTTTTTCGCATTTTTACTTTATGGCTTTTACTTTTAAGTTTTTACTAGCCCTATCTATGTGTCATAACTAAGTTAGTTATCTAAGGTTGTGATGAATTTCAATATCACCGGTTTATAAGGGTTAGATTATTGTTTGGGTAATATAAAGATTTTTATATTGAGTCTTAATCTTAATGTTTTTTATTAACTAACCACTAATAAAATTGATTAGGTAAACTTAAAATGAACTAGAAATAGGGATTTTAGGTTTGAGACCTTAGACTCAATAGCCCACAATCTTCCTTGAGGATAGATAAACCCTTATTAGATTTCTTTACAGGATATGAATATACCTGTCGGGCGGGGGTAGCCATAATTGGAATTTAATCTTAATGAATCCAGGTAATTTGGTTGACATAGATATATGGTTCAATTGGGTTATACTGGGTATTTGTAATTGACCATCGGAAGAGGCTTTTACATAATTTAGTGTTCCAAGTTAATAAATCAATATATTACCCAACTATAAGATAACCACTTCATCTTTAAATAATATTGGAATAATTCACAACCTTGGATAATTTTATAAAAATTGAATTTTCTTTAATCTACTTTCACGCAATTTTTATATACCTGTTTTTAAGTTAATTTGTAAGTCACCATTCCAATTTACAAACAATCAATCTGTTAGATACTAGTAATCATTTGGGCTCATAAAAATTAATAGATAAGGTTTTAAGTCCTCGTGGGATCGATACTTTTTATACTACTTGAACGATACATGCGCTTGCGTTATACGCATGTGTAAGCACCGTTCAGTTAAGCGAGCATAGTGGTCCTTCGACTTGAGATACCGTTGTGGATATATGAGCTATGCTCCACACTTAGATGGCAGTCACGTCAACGATCTAGTCATGATCTCACCTCCGCCTGTTCGTTGGGTGTGGATTGATGCTCATGATATCCTGTAGTATCAAGATAGGATCTGTCAGTCTTGTGTACAGGGCATAGGCAGCCAACACGTGTTTGCGATCTAGTAAATCCATGGCCGAGGTATAACTTTGAAAATTAGTTTCGAGTGTTATTTCTAGATCGTAAATTGAAAGTCGATTGTATTATACCAAACGGATTTGACGTTCTCATCTATTATACCAAACGGATTTGACGTTATCAGACATGTCCGTTATTTAATTGTAACATGTGGCATGTATTATTAATATGATTAATGAATCAAATTAATTTATTTACAAAATTCCCATTTTACCCCCCTTTATTCGGTCAACATTATTTAAGAGAGGGAATATTTTTTCTTCTTCTTATGAAACCCACCATGGCTGAAAACAACAAGATCAAAAAACCCACAAATTTTATTTTGATGAAAGCATGAAAGAAAAAGAAGAAAATCAAGAAACAGCTTGGAGGATTTTGGGATTTAAAGGTAATTCAACATTCCTTTGAGCTTGAAAGCATGTTTCTTGTTTTATTGAAGAACTAGTATGATTCTAGGGTTTCATTTTCTTTTAGAATTTGGAGCTTTTGTTGTTTGATGGTGGATTGGAATGACATATGCATGTGTGGAAGTATATTGAACTAGATTATTGTAATTTGGGTTCAATTTATATTTGGACAACATGGTTGCCATTCTAGAGTTGTTGATCCACTCTTAGATAGCCTAGAATTGTTCTAGAGTTGTTCATGTGTGGTGGGACTCATTTGGTGTTGGATTAATTTGATTAATCTTGGTAAAAATTGGATTTAAAGTATGAAAAAGGGCAATTTCGTTTTCTATTTTTGACCTAGAAATGAATCTGATTTTGTGATAAAATTGGCGTCTTTTGAATGTATTTTGGGAGTTGGAACATTTTCCGGAAAGTGGTTTCGACTTGAAATAAGAGAAACCGGCCAAAAAACGAGATTATCGGGTGACGACTATCCAAACAGTCATTGTTCGGACAGCCCATGAACTGCCCCGACACTATTGGAACTCATTGGCCAGTTTCCATAAGTGTCGGGTGGTCGGTTAAGTCAAAAACACATTTTAAGCCCTTTTACGAAAAATTATTTTCGTAAAAATTTCACTAGTTTTCAACCATATTTATGTTAATATTTGATATTGAATAAATAGGTTTAGGTGAAATATGAATAAATTATTCATATTATATATTGAATAATTATTCGGTATTTTGAAAAATTTTAAAATATGATTTCGCACGAACCCGCGCTCCGCTGCGCCCTATCGCCCAAAACCCCAACAAAATGATATCAGAGTGGGTATGATGCTTCATCATTACATTATTCATGCTTGATATTAGATATACAATACAATTTTAATGTTCGCACATGCTTGAATCTAGATAAGTTTCTTAACTATTCGGTTCTACGTTAACGAATATGTAATAGAAATTTAATTGTTAGATTGAGTTATGTGTTCTAAGGTAGAATTGAATTGTTTAGAAAATGATTTAGATTAAAATTCTGCATTGGATGTAGAGTATAGCTTCCTAAGGAAAATCCCCGTTTCTAATATGGCTGTTAAGTAACGTGTATTGGATACATGTTTCTTGGTCCGTCTTGTTAGTACGGTTTATGGGTTTGTTTCTATAACTGCATCTGAGATCGTGCCAAAGCTGTGAGGGTGTAGTTATAGGATTGTTATCCATACCGGTTGTATATTGATATTGGACAAATTCAAGTGAAAGTGGAAATTCTGAGTGTGCCAAAGCTGTCAGGACTACACTAGTAGCTTGAGTTTGTCATTGACAAGTGTAGCGTTGATACGCCTCCCTGTGAACGTGCCAAAGCTGTCACAGCGAGAAACAGTCAGGACCAAAACTAAGAGTCACTGGTGAGTGATTGACAAAGAGTTGTCTACCTAATTAATATACGTAGGCGAGATCGTGCCAAAGCTGTGAGTCGGAATATATTCACGGGATCCTGACCGGCGTAAACACACACGTATAACGCAAGCGCACGTATCGTTCAAGTAGTATAAAAATATCGATCCCACAAGGACTTAATTCCTACTGTTGTTATTAATTATTGAATCTATTTATTTACAAATATCTAATTAAAGGGAGAAGAGAATGATTGTTTGATTGGTTGAAAGTGGTTTTACAAAATAAATAAATAAATAAAAAGACAAAAGAAAATACTAAGGAAAATAACAAAAGAAACAAAGATCTAGGGTTGTGATTTCTTTTAATATCATTTTAAAGATGAAGTGGTTATCTTAAAGTTGGTAATATATTGATTTATTAACCTGGAACACTAAATTATGTGTAAGCCTCTGTCGATGGTCAGACACAAATACCCAGTTTAACCCAATTGAACCATATATCTATGTCAACCAAATTATCTGGATTCATTAAGTTTAAGTTCCAATTATGGCTACCCCCGCCCGACAGGTATATTCCTATCCTGTAAGGAAATCTATTAAAGGGTTATCTATCCTCAAGGAAGATCGTGGGTTATTAAGTCTAAGGCTGAAACCTAAAATCCCTATGTCTAGTTCATTTTAGATTTACCATATCAATTTTATTAATGGCCAGTTATTAAAAAAGCATTAAGATTAAGACTCAATAAATAAATCTTTATATTACCCAAATTATAATTAAACCCCTTATAAACCGGTGATATTAAAAGTCATCACAACCTCAGAAAACTAACACATAACTAGGACTAGTAAAAACATAAAAGTAAAAGACATAAAGTAAAAAGCTGAAAAATAAATTACAATAAAATAAAATGCTAAGGTAAAAGGAATTACTTTTACTACTACTAATTTAGATATCTCCCATAAAATAATATATAAACTTGTGATAAATTTACCAACCGACCAGTCTGGCGGTATCCTGATTAAGTCAAATTAAGTCCAACCAGCCATTAAGGCGGAACCAAAAATAAATTTACCAACCGACCAGTCTGGCGGTATCCGTGATTAGTCAGGTTTAAACCAAATTAAAATTAAATTACCAACCGACCAATATAGCGGTATTCCTTATTAAGTCAATATTTTAAATAGTTAATATATTATTTTTAAGGGAGATTAATCTAAATAGTAACAGTAAAAGAATTACCTTTCACCCTAGCTGAGGAAATTATTTCAACATGGTGAATAGTAAAAACTGTAAAAAGTAAAAAGTAAAAATTAAATTACTATTATTACAAAAGTAATTAAAATAAATTACAAACTAAAAAAAAATATAAAAAAATAAAAATAAAATATTTTTTAGAGAGAGAAACTCTCTCTTCATCAAAGAGATGAGAGAGAGAAAGGCACACTAAAATTCTGAAATTTGCGCAGTATTTATAGAAATATTTTTCACTGTTCCAGCGTCGCAACGCCAAGTATCTCAGCGTCGCGACGCTGGATTTGTCGACGTGGCTCGCTGAGGAGACGACACGTGGCATGGCGGCTGACTGTTAACGCGACACGTGTCAAGGCGGCTAATTCTCAATTATTGTGATGACGTCATTAATGACGTGGCGATGACGTGGCGATGACGTGGCTTTGGCGTGTGTTGCAATTGTCGGCACAATAGGATTGCGACACTTGGCGACACGTGTCATGCTGTGATTGGCTGAGGCTGACATGGCAAGTTGACTTCGTTGACCTGCTGACGTGGCTGATGATGTGGCACGACACGTGTCAAGTCTGAGTGTCGGCAGCATATGATGATGACACGTGGCACGGCGCATGTTAGCAGATGGGATGTGATGGTGACACGTGGCACGACGCATTTTAGCAAAGTCAAAACTTCTCAAATTGTTGACCGTTGACCAGGCGCACGTTAGCAGATTCGGCTCACGCTGGGCGTCGCGGCGTGCTGTGTTCCAGCGTCGCGACGCACAAAAGACGGAAATATCCCTGTTGACGCATTTTTGTCCGGTTTTGCCCCAAATTGCCTCCAGTGCTGTCCAAACTTTATTTATCTGCAAGATAACAATAAAACACATCAAAATGTTCATAAAACTCAAGAAACTATACAAAATATTAAGTTAAATGAGTGGGAAATAGTGATATAAATACCACTCATCAGATCCTACTCTCACTATGGAATTCAATTTAATTATTGAATTCCCATTGTCCAATGGGGATTACGGTATTACGTAAAGTAGTGGGAGACACTGCTGAGTTTAAAATCCATAACTTAAGCAGTGTGTAATATTTTGGCATTTACTACTTTCGTTTTCTTTTTATTCTAAATTATTTATATAGATTTATACTTCTTATCCACTGCATTGCTTATTATTTGAATAGGTTTTCTGACTTTACTTATGGTTGCGTAGTTCTAGAAAAGGTTCTAGAAAGACAGTAGACTTAGATACTGTTAGATTAGTTGAAACCATCGTGAACTGTTGTTCCGATTTTATTGAAAATTGAGATGGTTTGTGACTTAGTTTCTAAGTCGTGATTATGTAATCTAAAAGGATATATGTGTTTAAGATATTATTCTAGTTAGAATTGTTTCTTATGCAGTAAGAATTGACTTGAATGGTTTATGTCTCGAGATTCTTAACTGGCATTAAGAAAACCCATTTAGTGTTTGTTTATCTTTTAATGACATTTCTTGGCTTTAGCGACTTTTAGAAGTCATGTGTCTGACACAGTTTGCTAATCGATTATTTGCAATTGTTGTGAATAATTGAACGTAAATTATAAAGCTTAAGAAAATAGATATGTATACTTGTGTTTAGAGAATATCGATTATCACAATACGACGACTATATGTATTAGATACCAGATCTTCCTTCTGGTTATTTGAAATAATGTTTAATAAATGTTTTGATATTTGATATCAGAACTTGAGACTATTGGATAGTTACTTGTTCTGTATAAATAGTTGTTACATATTTTAAAGCGACTAGTAGTGTCATTAATAAAAGATAAGCATTAAGAAAATATTCGGTAGAATAAATAACTTTAAACTGTGCTTTATGAGATTTTATCCTAAAAGCATTAGATGTTTGTTCCGTACGGTAAGGATGGTCTGATACGAGATCACACCACATATCCTTAACCATTTAATGAATATTATATTTAGGATTTGATTAAATCTCATTTAACTAATGATCGTCATTGGACCACAAGATTTATTATACTAATACATTGGATGTATGTAGTTTAATGAATTAGAAATTGCCTCTTAGAGTTTTCTTTGCTTCGTAACTCAGTTGATGAATTGTCATGACTTAGTTACGTGTTTCTAATAGAGAACATATTGAATGTCTTGAATTGTTCAAGAACTGTCAATATGTTTCTAATGAAACTCGGATAGAATATCTGTAGTGTTGAAAACTATATCTTTAGAAATTCATTGCACGTCTTTGAATTATTCGAATATGTTTGATTTGATCAAACGCTTGAATTTAAGGCAATTAGTTCTATAGTTATTTAATAAATGTGATTCTTACTCAGTATTAAACTTCTGTGATTCCATTGTGATGGAATTGTTCAGTGGGAGTTATCGAATATTATATGATCTGATTCGTTGATATTGAGTGTTACCGAATTGGTTTTTAATGCTTTTGGGGCTATTCTCCTGTAACACTAATTTCGTCTCTTTAATTTACGTTCCATTTGTTTCTACAAATACATATATGATATGTAAAGTAGAAAATTCGAATCTTGAAAGGTTTGAGATTTGAGACTTTCTTTTGTATAATTGTTATATAATTGAAAGTACTTGCGCCTCGGAGGTACGAGTGAAAGGTTTATCATTTATTCTATTTAATGGAATATTGTATTTTGTTTGATAGAATATCTTTTCTACAATCGCGAGTAATAAAATTATTTTGTTACTTGGTGATTGACATTGAATGTTGACGATTGTAGAAATGACTTGACTTAGTGAAGTCAAATGTGAGAGTGATAAATTGTGATGGAACTACATAATTAATAAGATGAAATGACCCTTAGACAACTTCCGTATAAGTACAATAGGATGTCAGAATCATTTACAAAGTATTTGATACTTAATGATTCCGTTGTTTTCTTATTGAAGAAAATTATCCTATAACTTATAGTGAGAGCGATATTTGATATCGATTCAGGAACTCACCATTGAACCATAGATCTAAAATTGTTCATGGCTTACTACGATCAAGTTTAGAACATGATTAAGCTTTCGTTATGAATAGTTCATAAAATGTGCGAATTATTTACGCAGCAAAAGGAAAGTGAGCTTGATAAGGGTTTGACCTTTATAGTATGACAATGAGAAAAGTTATAGTCAGTAGTCTATTGTAGATTCTGAGAAAACTTGTCTCTAGTCGCACTAATTGAATAATTAAGAGTCTGTTGGTAAGTGTTGATATTAAACTATATTTTGGCTAAAGAATACAAACTGGCATTCTTGAGTGACTTCTTCGAATGAGAGATCCGTCGTGGTTTCTTTATTTGAAGAATTCATTCTAGAATGGCCCTAGAGTTTGTATTCTGCTAAGATCACAGTTTGATATACCAGCTTATAGAGCCTATTGTAGATTCAGATAAGTTTTGCGAAAATTCGTGTTCTCTGATTTTGATATCAGTCAGATTGTCTGGTTTTATCGAATTATAGGAAATACGTATTTGTCAGTAGGGTCAGTGTGAGCGTATGAATTTCTTTCCGGTGTTATATATCATGAGTCTTCTTTTCTCCATGGGAGCAGTGGGAATAGTCTCTGTGATATATAAAGTTTTATATATGATATAAAACTTAGAGACTTGTGAGATACTCTCATTAGTCGCGTTTAAGATATGATCTAATAAAGGATACAGTAAGACTATCTGTATGACAGTTAGTACAACTGTTAGACAGTTAACGTATCTTTTATGTATATAGTATTCATATTTTGTAAATGATGATTCATTTGTCGAAAGATAGATTGATTGGAATGTATAGTCAATCTTATACATTATAGGATGATGGCGTAATAAATATTATATTATGTGCGATTAAAGATATCAATTAAATCGTAATTGTTTCGAGTTATCTTGATATGCTATAGACCATATGATGTGTCTTGGAACAAGTTCTTTGTTATCTATGAGATACTAAGAACAAGTTTCTAATTCATGGAGAATTTAGTCAGCAACCACAAGGTCAGATTAGTTTTGATTGTAATTATGACATTAGATGGTCTATGTCATATAAAGTCAGAATATGCAGTGGGAGTGTCACCGTTGATTTTAATAAACTAATGGAATCAGTTGCAACTTATAAAGTATTGACTTATGAAGTTGTATAGTGACCTCAATGATTAGATGTATTGATATTAGTTTTATGCTTGCGGTTGTCTTATAGTGTTTGGATTCGATTTCTAAATATATAGACAACTCAGTAGCTGTAGCACAATAATGATATAACGTCTGAGTCATATTGATGTGGAATTTGGATTCTACAAAACATGAACGATGCTAGCTAAGGAAAACGGTTGAGTTTGTTGGACATACTCGATTTGTTAAAGCATGCTTACTTGTTGTTTCCTACCTCTTGAGTGCTAGTGAGCTCTTGAGGGCCATGAGTATGCGATACACATTAAGATGTGTATATGATACCGTGGATTGGCACTAGAGCAAGTTGGAGAAATTGTTAGGGTTGGTGCTCGGAGTGCCAATCTGGATCGTATTTATGTTCGATTCATAAATACGAGCGATTTAATTTTCCATAATATTACTAATTGATTGGTAGCGCTCTTGTCTTTTATACACTTATTCGATCTAATTACGATTAGATATCTGATTACGATTAGATCGAAACTGAATCTGGTTCAGTGATGCGTGTATATTAGACAAAGACCCTAGGATTTACAGTATAGTGCGCAGTTACAACGTAGTTTGTAATTGACATTGGGAAGCGCACTATTAGTTGTATATCCTTAAATAAAGTTCTTGGTCAAAATTTGCTAACACGGGTCGGTTAATAAAATTCAATGAGAACAGTACATGTTGTATATCGTGACTTGGTCCGATGGTTTATCCCAGTGAACCATAAGTCTCGAGAGACTCATACAGACATGTAGGTGTTTATTTGATAAGATACTGAACGACTGACTAAAGGTTTCCTAATAGAGGTACATCGACGTCAATAGGAACCTTCTCGAGTTGAGGGAGCATAGTGGTCATTGGACTTGAGAAACCACTGTGAATATATGAGCTATCCTCCGCACTTTGGTGGCAGTCACGTCAATGATCCAGTCATGATCAGACCTCTGCCTGTTCATTGGGTGTGGACTGATGATCAAGATATCATGTGCGTATCAAGATATGATCCGTCAGTCCTGTGTACAGGGCATAGGCATCCATCACGTGTTTGCGATATAGTAAATCCATGGTCGTGGTATAACTTCGGAAATCAATTCCGAGTGTTATTTCGAGATCGTTAATTGAAAGTCGAATGTATTATACCGAACGGATTTGACGTTCTCATATATATCCCAGGTATAATATAGATGGCCTGTGACAGAGGGATTATATGTATGCTATTACCTCGGTTTGCATAGTTTAGCGAGATTATCGGTGGTCATCATAATCCATGAGTGGGTGGATTATGGATACGAAATTGGATTTCGTGACGGATAGACCTAAACTTAGAGAGTCCCACAAAATGAAGTGTAATCGTTGAGCACTTGGGCAACGCGATATGAATAATATAGATTATTCATAATACTTCATCGGATTAAATGAGTTAATCCGGATCGTTTAATCGGTTAAATGTTTACACATGTATTTTGGGATTTTGTCTGCTAATAATTATTGTGTATTTGTATCTGATACATAATACGATTAGATACACGTTAATTATTCGTCAAATGAGATTTTGACACATGACATTAAATATATGTATTTGTTATTTAATGTAAATAAAATACATATATATATAATAATGTAACATCCCCGATCTGGAAGCTGTTACCGACATGTGATAGCCGTACTAACCCCATAAGCCTCTGACTAAATAACCAATAATAGAAACTAATATACTTCCATTTATTTATCTATACTCTCTGTGGGACCGTAGACCAACTCAAGAACAAAGAAAACAAACTCAATATTAATTACTTCATTTAAACAATTTTATAATCACTACATACGACCATGACTTATACAAGACTGACATTTGACTATAACTGGACTCTGACAATGTCTTTGACTCATACTGGTAGACTTCATCCCTAGTGACTGCATCAGTATCCGTTCTCCCGAGCTCGTCCTCCGAGTAACCTGCAAGATACAGAAACCAGAGTGGGGGTTAGATCGCTATACAATCTATATGAGTGGAATAAAAATGAAAATCTATTATAAAGCATTTAGTTCTAAAACCGAAAACTGTTAAAATAACTTTATAAGAAAACTGATTTCTGTTTTTAAAACTCTGAACTTCTTTCTAAAATCTTTTATAAAACTTCTCTTTCAGAAAAACTTTCTTTTCTAAAAGCTATTGGAAAATTATATCTGAAATCTGAAAACTTCGTATGAAATCTGTATCTCTGTCTGAAAAACTTGACGTATGAGGGCGTTACGTATCGCCTTCCCCTCATAAACCTAACTGTAGCCAGCAGTACAAATCCATGACTTTGTGGCATTATGTATCGCCGTCCCCCAAATCATGCCGCTACTATCTTTGGAACTGGTGGTCTTGGGGAGTTACATATCACTGTCCCCCAAGCCAGAAACTAGAACTGGGGGTGCAGATTTATACTACCACCCAAGCTTTGAAACTAGGGTCTAGGGACGTTACGTATCGCTGTCCCCTAGCCCTGCCCTATGATTTGAGGGTGTTACGTATCGTCGTCCCCTCAGTCCTCTACATATGCACATGTCTCTATCCGTCAATTCCAAACTGTATCAAGTTGCATACTAGGGTGGGTTTTTCCTTCGTGCCTCGAAAAAAAATCATATTGGGAATATCTATTTTCTAAATCACTATCATCTAAAAAATAACTGTAAATAAAAAAAGGCTAACGCCATACGTGCTGGAAAAAGTAAGTCTAAACTTAAAAAAAATAAAATCAGTAAATGAAATCGACTTAAAGAATGAGGTGTCCACTCACAGTGTTGAATTTGGCTGGCACTGGATTCTTGGTCGAATGAGAATGTGGTTCATGTGGATAACCTATGATCAGAACTTAATTAGAACCAACGGTTATAAAATACGATTCATAATTAAATAAATTTCCTTAACCTAATTGGGTGTCCTTATTAGAATCTTTCCATTCGTCAATTAAAATGTAAAAAACAGAAATCCGGACTTTTGGTTTCGCTTTGAATCTCAAAAAAAAATTTCTGATTTCTGGTTGTCCGTCGTGACGCGGCACAAGCCGCACGTCGTGATGTGCCAACGTCTTTCTGGGCAGTTTCTGCCCTGCCGAACAAGTCTCCAAACTCACACAATTCCCAAACAAAATACCACATCCACAATACACCCCAAGCTAATACCATTTCATTTTATTCTTAACATCCAACATCAACAAATTCCGTCATTCTTACATAATCAACAAACTTGAATATCAAACTAAAATCATCCAAACACCCATTTCCCATACAAAAATCATCACTCCAAACATCATATAACATCTAATACAACATCATTCAAATCATCAATTCATCAACAACCAACTTTAAACTTATTTATATATTCCATCAAGATTCAAACCAAATATTTATTATCTTTCAATCCATGTATTTAATCATTCAACAATTATTTCAATCATCATTACAACTTACTTACTAACATCTAAAAATCATCCACAAGCTAATATAACATTTAGTTTATCATTACAACACATTCCCAATACTTAAACATCATCAAATTCCATTATTCTTATAAATTCAATCTACTTAATTAACAAATCTAAAACTACCCAAACACCTATTTTATCAACACAAAACTACCCAAACTCCATTAATTCAAGTCACCAATTCACCACAATCTTCCAATCAATCAAATTGCAAGTTATTTAAAATTTGGGTTTTGGGTTTCTTACCTTTTTCTTCTTGGTTTTCTTCACTTCTTATACTCTCCAAGGATTGCTAAGCTTTTCTCCATTTATTTTCTTCTTCTTCTTCTTCTTGACTTGCTTTTTTGACCAGTTTATGGTCCGAATTTGGAAAGTTATTCAACGTAGAAGTTGTAGGTCTCGATCACATCTTTCCGATGATATAAAATTCATAAAAATTGGAGGTCATACGAAAAGGTTACGCCCAACATACCATAGGCTGTCAAAAGAGTACACTGTACAATCCCGTCTCGGGACTTCAAGAAATTTACCGATCATCCCCAAAGTCATTTTATTAGTGTATTTAAGTCCCATCATGATTTATATTTACGTGCCTTCGTCCCATTCGTAACAGTATCACTGTTGGCAGTAGCAAAAACTACCGGTCGTTACAAATTCTCCCCCCTTAAATATGATTCATCCTCGAATACCTTGTGATGTCTACTCGTGGTTTTCATAGTTTTGTGAATATCTAAAGATTATGTTATACCTATCTTCTTGAAAAAATTTTATTTCGACGCAGAAAACATTTAGCGACGAAATTTTGACTTTTAGTGACGAAATTTTCGACGCTAAAAGCGAAAATAAAAAAGAAAAACTAAAAAATAAAAAATTCGTTATAATTAGTTTTAAAAACTAATTAAAATGAAATTGATATTATAAATTAATATGAAACTAATTTAATTACTGTATGAAACATAAATCGACGATGATGTCCTAGGCTCGCGGCCTAGTTGGGAGTACGAAGTAGTTCGCGGGGGAACTAAACCGGAGAAATAACATGGAGTCGCCACTCGGTGTGAACCGGGACAAAGATTTAAGGCCGCACTCACCCCTCGCAAGGGAAGACCTCAAACCGTTGGGTTCGGAATGGTCTCTTACTTATGTCACTTGTAATGATATGATTTGTGCAATGAACTAACCGAATCTAATCAATATATATGCTCAAAGGTGACTTAGATCTAGTTCATATTCATCAAAAGAAATCTTATGACTAAGTTCGCATGCTTTAAAAAATAAGTCATTATAACGGCAAGCATATAATACCACACAATGAGCATGTTGAATCATCCAAAGCAAAGAATAAATAAATAATTACTTCAAGATAAACGTAAACTAAATCACTAATGCGAAATTAAAGAACTAAATTATGCATAAATAATAAATTAGGCTAAATCATCCTTAAATAATAAATAATCCACTAACTACATCATGCTCGAATACAAGTTTGGATGAAATGAAATACGTGTCTCTCAAGCGATATGTGGCATTGTGTCCCGAGTGCAAACCGTAATACCATTAATTCGGAATCGGCTACGGAATTTACGTCCGAGTTTCCATCCGATATACCACAAAAGAGAACATGCATTCCGTTCATCCGGAATTCACATCATGCCTCAATAAACGACTCTATGCCATAATATATTAAAATAAATAAAATAAACGAAAGATATTAAATAACGAAGGTGCCCTCAGGTCTAACCTTTTATGTCACTTCTTGGAAGTGCGTTACACGGCCGTTGGAAGGGTTGATGATCCGCAACTCATCCGGTTCACTAACTCAACATTTTCCTTCGTTGTTTCACTGTTTGGGGCTGTTGTTTTCACTCTGTTTCACTGCTGTTTCCTCACGGTTTTGCTGCTAGTTTATGAGGTTTTAAGGGGGCTAAAATATAGGCTGTTTCGGTGGTAAAAGAAGGTGCAGTTTCGGTGGTCAAATAGTGCAGTATTTTTAGACTGTAGTGGGGTGATTTCAGGGGACTGGTTTGTGGTTTTTTTGGGCTACAGTGGGGGCTATTTTTGTGGTGAATGAGGGGTAATTTCAGGGGTTATTTTGTTGTCAGTTTGTGCGTGGGGCAGTGGGCTTGAATGAGGGCTTTGTGCGTGCAGTGAGGGGACTTGGTGTGAGGTAGTGGGTGTGAGGGCATGTGGCGTTTGAAGTTTCTTAGTGAGTGACTATTGGCATGAGTGATATGCTGATGTGTGAGGCAGTGGGCTGTTTGGTTTATGATGCTTGAAGGCTGTTTTTGATGGGTAAAATACGGCTGTGGATGGGCTGTTTTTGATGGGGATATGCGGCAATATGGAAAATTATTTGGTAGTGAAGGATGCGGCATTGGAGGCAGTTCTTGGAGGCTTTGGGCGAATGAAGGATGCGATAATATGAAGGGAATTTTTTGGAGGCCTTGGGCGTGTGTGCTAGGTTTTGTAAGGTGGGAGTGTTGGACAGTTATGACCCATAGCGTCACTATTTATACAGATTATGGTGTTGTTGTATAAATTAACTATGTGACAAGGGAGATTGCACTCTTATCATTTGTGATTAGATCACCAAGATGTATAAATGATAAGCGGTCCTTATGATTTGTTCCTGGATTGAGAATGATATGAGACAGTATTAGTCAACGAAGGATAAATCATTAAATATCCCTAGTCAGAGTATTATCGAGATTGGACATCGATAAATGCGTAAAAGACTAGTATTACACTTGTGCGCGTTGTGAGGGCATAACGAAATAGTTCTCATATATTTGGGTATAAGATACTCATGCAAGTGTAATATGAGGTTGTGTTTTATCGATGGTACAGGAAACAACTTCGCTCTGGATAGTCCCCCTCGGAATTCCATTGGTAGTATGACTATGTGTCTATGGAAGTCCGAAATCAGGGTAGGTGTATTTGGTCTTAACCTGAGACTTGCACCGCTAATACTTAGGACAATCAATATACTTTGGTTTTGGTCGTCCAGGGCTTTAACAGGTTCTGTGTACGCCTCTGCTGGGTATATTGAGAATCGTAGTGTGTTGGGTGTGATGTCAAGATGGAAGCTCAAGTCATATGGAGATGATGATCGCGTAGGGATACAGAACTGGTTCTCTAAAGGGTTGAAACCATCGGGATAATATGACTTGGTCATGATTATCCGATAATAAAGAGACTAGTTCCTAGTAATCTGATATATGCTTCGTACGGGGCAGACAATGTACCAGCCCCAGGCTTTGCATGTGATCATCCGATTCTGGATCGAAATACGAAATACTACGTATACTACGCCTGATATAGATCGCTTATTCCTGTAAACATGTTTCTGGAGAATTGGGTAGGCATGGCGCTTTGCTATAAGCCAACCTTGTCTTGTAAATCGGTACAAACGTAGTACTAGGTACTTACCTATTCGGATAGTCCGACGACCGAATTTACTACCAACATATCCGGGGATCTCATGGGTCATTTCCTGAAGATTCACCGATGACGTATGACTCGCACTTTATTAATATGGGATTAATTAATCATGAGAGAGAAAATTAATCTGGGATTAATTGCGGAGATATTTTATCTGGGATAAAATATCAATTACAGAGAGAAAACGATTAATTTGGAATTAATCGATAAAACAATATATTCGATATATTATACGAAATTGGATTTTGACGCGGAATTAAAATTAGATTCTAATTCGGACGAACGAGTTAATTTAGAATTAATTCGTTTGTACGTGAATAGTGATTTTGCTAGGCATAATCATTTAATTGCGTCGCAACAGAAATTCGTTAATTTGGAATTAGCGAACCCGAGCCCGGGATTGTTTGCGAGCGCATTCACATTTCGAATTCGAGTGCGGCACGCAAGTCAAATCTAGCGTCAAATCATTAGTCACATCAAGCGTCAACATCACTTGTCACTTTGAGTGATGTGATGTTTAGTCACTTTTGATGTGAATAGTGATAGATGTTGATGGAGGTGGTTGTGTGCATTAATTGCCAAATTTTGGCTCCAAATCTTGTTCACTTTTGGAAAGGCCTATACAACTTTTGGTCTTGATTTTTTGTATAAGGTTTTTGAAACAAGAAACATACGCAACTCTCTCTTCCTTCTCTCTTCTCACACGCCCAAGGGGCTGCCATTTTTCTCTTCTGGTTTGCTCACTGTCGTGAGCTAGGGGAAGCAAAGTGTGATGTTTTTATGGCAAAAACATCAAGAGCTAGCACTCAAAGAGACATGCGAAGGTGATAGGGAAACCCACCCATGTGCTTGGAACCATAAACCAAAGCTTGGAGCTTGATGGAGGAGGATTGAAGCCGATCCTTGAAGGACAGTTGCAGCTCACTACCGAGCATGATAGAAGGTAGAAAATCAGTTTTTTCGTCCACCGAGACGCTCAACCGATCGATGTAAGTATTCTATAACTTTCTTCGATGTATTCACATGTGTTTTTATGCTTGTTATTCGATCTTCGGGACCGTAGAACTCCAACAATGGTATCAGATCAGAGTAAAAGCATGAAATTTGACTTAGGGTTAAAATTTGGGTAAATTGATTTTGATCATGATTTGATTAAATTGGATGTTTGAATATGCTTAAATAATGTTTAATTGAATATTGATTGGATCAATTTGATGAAATGGTGTTTGGAACAAATTTATCCAAAATCTTTGGCTTGGCCGAATTTAACACTAGCCCTAAATATCTTGGATTTTTATTTTTTGATTCATTGGATGAGTTAAAATCATTCGGGAAATTTTGATTGTCGACTTAATTTGATTGAAACCGAATCAATTTTGAAAATCCCCTTTTACCGAGACATTGGAAGCATGTATTGGGTTTGATTTTTGATTAAATTGTGTTGGACACTATTTGATGTTAAAAAGCATGATTTGTTGTGTAAATTGATGATTTGGAAATGTTGATTTATGTAATTAATTATGTTATACACTTTAGATTAATTAAATTGTAAAATTGGATTTTTGTAATTTAGTTAATTGGGCTAATTTTGGAAATTGGGCTTGTAATGTTGTAAATGAGCTTTTTGGACTTGGTTGTACCAAGTTAGGTTTAGGCTAAATTGGTTGGATCCAATTGGGCCCAAAACCGCTTCCATAAAGCCCAAATGCGACTAATGGACCTTAATAAATTTAATTGGGCCTAATGGGCCTAAATTGATTTCTAGGCTTATGGGGTTACTCCTTGATTGGGCTTTGGTTATTGGGTTTGACCCGAGTTACCAAAAGTCCATGCCTTAAAGAAATTAATTAAAAGCCCATTGGACTTTAATTAAATTAATGTTGGACGTTAATCGGGCTTTGAGACCCGTAACGATTAAATTTGGAATTTAAATCGTAAAAGGTTTATTAATAAAGTGTAGTATTTAATTTTGAATTAAATCATGAATTAATATTAAATACAAATTGAATTGGATTTAATTATGTAGTTTAATTTAATTCAAGAATTCGTACTTTGAGTACTTATTCGAAAAACGAGTTTCACTCGCACAAAATCAAATCGTTGTTTGAATATTGGATGATCACTAATTATCAGATTAATTAATTGGATTAGATTGATTGATAACATGGTTCTGTGAATACATGGTTGCGATGCATGAATGATGTATATCAGATGGATATTAGTTGGGTGGGGCAATTTTAGAAATTGTTGTAATAAATTTGGAATTTATTAATTGGACCTGCGTGTCCAGCCTTATTACCTTCTTACTATTTGTATTATCTTCTCACCTATTCCCCTCAATGTAAATGAGGTTTCTTTAGAAGTGTAGTGTAACGGGTAGAAGCAAATACTTGTGCTAGCGGGAGAGAGGAAATAGAGAGATTTGATCTAGGATCATTGTGTTAAGTATCCATCCGCATATCATTATTATTTTATTATACGCGCTTTAATATGTATTTAGAATGCATGTTTAAGGGTGTATGATGATGAGACCTTAACAAAGATAATAAATTGGTTGCCAATTTGTACGCGAAAAACCCTCACAAAATATTAATCGTTTTTCCTTCCATTGAGTGATTCTTACTCAAGATCTAAGACTGGCATTGGTTTTTTGGCCAAAGTCAAGGCTTTTGTCCATCGAGGATGTGTTTGAATCACGAGAGCTTTGTTCCATATCAGTGTCTTGTCCAAGTTGTGGTTTGTTGGCCAAAGTCAATACCACTTCTTGTCCATCGACATTGATTATGAAGCTTTCCATGGTCAATGGGTCATGTTTAACTGGGATCACTAAGTTTGTTGTGACAAAGCCAAGGCTTAGTTGATTCAGAGGAAAAAGGTTAGGCAATACATTGGATAAATTGGCATATAGAAGATATATGTTTCGGACTTGGATGTCCCCCTATTGGATCTAGGAATTGGATTGGATCCAATTGATCTTAGAGATCTTCCTAGTTAATTATCATACAATTTGTTGGCCAAAGTAAAGATTGTGTGATATTTAACGTGATCCTAGCCTACTAGGAAACACGGTTTCCCGAGTACTCGACAGAGGGTTAGAGGCTCACCGAAAAATAGTGGGAGGCAAGAATTAAATTTGCAATATTCGTTTAATTACTTGCCATACGCGCTCAATCAAATATCATTCGTCAAATAAATTAAATGTTAGTTGGACTAATATTTAATTGTTGTTTTAATATAACAGTTGGACTGTATTCAAACAATTAAATTATAGTTGATTATGTAGTTGGACTATACTAATCATTATAATAAATAGTACCTGAAATCGTTGATTAAATAGTTGGACTATTAGAACCAAGATATAATTTAAAGATTGACATTTAATACATAATCCTAAGGAAAATGTATTTAAATGGTTTAATTTTCAAATTGGGAATAAAGTTTCAGGATGGTCTTGGAAACTAATAAGTTACTTTATTTGATAAAATAACATATTAGGCCTAAGCTCGGAGTTGAGCAAATAGTAGAGCATAATCTTTGGAAGATTCATGTGATGATAACTTTAGTGCTTAATCCATTAGTACTAAATTGCAATACATAACTCTTGGAGAGTTAATGACTATTCTCAAGGAGACAAAGTCAAAGTTTGCAATATGGAAAGAAGTGCAAGGCGCACCTTACTTCGATATTATAGAAACCCGAGGCTTGGCCAAAGGCTACTGGAATATGAAATGGGCAAAGGCAAAATCAGTATAGTCTTCTAGGAAGATGAAGGACATATCCAAAATGTCTGCCTAAATTGTGGCAAACGGGATTGTGGAAGCGTGACTGCCGTTTGGACAAAGCAGACATGAAGTAATTGAAGACGAGCAAGGCTCTGACTTCAAATATGTTTGTCATAAATATGTTCACTACTAGTATTAAAATTGGATTTTAAATACTTAGTGTGGTATGTAAATATAAACTGATGTTCAGAATCTGCTATGAGCAGGATACTGACTTCAGTTGAGATTTATCTGTGAATTGGAAACGGGACGAAGGTCGTTGTTTTAACCGTAGATACCTAATTTAGGAACTACCCTTCGGGATTGTACTTAAATTAGGAAACTGTTATAATGTAACTAGTTTGACTAGAGACATTATCTCTATATCAGTGTATAATCCGTTGCGGATTGACATTTATATTCTAAAACACTAAAATGTTTTATTTTATAAAGATGATATTGAGATAAACACATTAGATGTGAATAACAAAATTTATATTTTGAATATAAATAAATCTTAAACATATAACATGACAAACAAATAGCTCAAACTGATATGATCAAAAGAAACATATTCTGGCATTGTTGTCTGGGACACAATTAAACAAGACTCGTATATCCACACTTTTGAAGAGTGGGTACTAGGACAAATTTGATTCTATTCAAATAAAGTCTACGAATCTTGTTTATTGGGCAAAGTGCCTAAAACACTATTTACTTGGTAAAAGTGCAAATGCCACAGATCTGTTAGCCCTAGTTCATAGTGAAGTAAGTGGGCCCATGTCTAGCTAGGCTAGATGTGGATATGAATATTTCGTGACCTTTACGGATGTGGCATCGCGTTATGGTTATGTGTTTCTTTTAGAACACAAATCGGAAACTTTTATAGTTTCTACATGAAATAGACAAACAGATCGACTAAAGTATTAAATCGTCATGGTGAGACCGTAATGGAATATTACTTAAGCAATAAGTTTCTAATATACTTGAAAGAGTATAGTATTCTTTCAATGAGGACTCCTCCCAGAACATGTCAACCTGACAGTGTGTCCGAACCGAGAAACCGAATTTTGTTGGACATAATTAGGTTAATCCTGAGTCGCTCTGAGCTACCATTTCCTTCAACGGATAAGCATTTAACAGTGCTGAACTTATTTAGAATAAGGTTCCATAAAAATCAGTTTGACAGATATCATATTAAATATGAACAGGAAAGAAACCGGGTTTCTCATTCCTGTAAATTTGGGTATGCTAGGTATATGTTTGGATGATACCAAACTAAAACCCAAATTGGATAAGTGCCAATTGTAGGTTATCCAAGTAATACCAAAGTATAGTACTTATACATCTCACAAGAGAACAATTTAATTGTTGCTCACCATACGGTTCTCCTAAGAGGAATACCTATATGCAGTGGTAAGTGGGAGGATAGTAAAACTCAATGAAAATCGGACTAATACTATTCAAGGTACCGATTCCTAATGGAACATAAATAGTTCATCAAGGATGAAACTATACCATAATCTTCGAATACGAAAGAACCATGTAAGTCGTAGAGAGTCAGAAAACAACCTATGGTATGGGTTTCTGATCTCAACTCATAAAGATGTCAATCTTATTGAGGAACACCAACTGACTACGTATGAGGAAGTGATACAAGGTATCGACTCCCTATTATGACAAAGTGTCATGAGTCCGAAATGGATTGCATGTATACCAACTATGATTAGATACTAGTTGATGAACCGTAAGGCATTGTGCCAAATGGTACTATATAAGTATTCAAGGAAGACATACATGGAAGGCAATATACCAAAGTATAAAGCTAGGCTTTTAACGAAAAGGTATCGTTATCAACATTGTGTTGATTATAATTTAATATTTTACATGTTACCATGGTATATCCATTTGGATAATGCTTGCTGACGCTGCATGTTTCATTTATGAAATATGTCAACTGAACAGGAAAATCACTTTCCTGAAAAGGAAACCTTTTGGAGGATGTTTACAACATCCAGTCGGTTTTGTCGTACCAAAACAAGCAAACAAGGTTTGTAAGTTATTTGATCCATGTTTGGATTGAAGTAAGCTTAGGTTCTTGGAATTATCGTTTTGATGTAATCATAATTGTTTATGATTTAATTCAAAACGAAAATGATTCTTGTGTATATAAGGAGGTTAGTGGGATCGCACTGACAGTGACTGTCCTATAAAATAATTATAATATATATCATTTCTTGGAAATGATATTCCCATAAAAACAATCGGTGAAAGCTTGGCTTTCATGAAAAATTTCTTTCTAGAATTCTTGGGAGAAACAACCTTTATTCTAGGAATAAAGATCCACTGGGATAGATTAAGTTGTTAACACTCTACGAGAACTCGTACATTGAAAAATGTACGTGACCTGGTGGCTCATAAGCTTTGAGCATTTGTATTCACAAACATGCCAATCCAAGTGATAGTCACTGGATTGGTATTAAGAACATCCATTAGTATCTTAGAGAACTAAGGATGTTGTCTTATACTATGGAGATGGAGAACTTGAAGTGACTGGGATCACTGTAGCAAGTTTCCTAACAGATAAAAATGACTGCAAGTCGTAAACGGTACTATATAGTATGAATAACAGAACAGTGAGCTGGAAATCTTCCAAGCAAGATACTGTTACCGAATAAACAACAAATGCGGGTTATTGATGCTGGTGAGGCAGCAATAGAAGCCATTTGGGTGGATAAATAAATTTAATTAGATTAGAGATAGTTCTTTTAGCAGCTGAGCTAGGCTTCAGCACAGACTAAAGAATTAATGGTCTCATCAACGATCCAGATACATACTTTGACTATTCATTTGATTCGTTCGGATCATACATCGTGGCGATGTGATGATCGAATAAATATCATCAGATGATAATCATGAAAATCCGCTGATGAAAGCCTATCTCTGCAGTTTGAGCCAACCGTACATAGTTCGGGTGTCAGACACTCGAGTGACTGGCTATAGGCCAAATGGGAGATTGTTGGACAGTTATGACCCATAGCGTCACTATTTGTACAGATCATGGTGTTGTTGTACAAATTAACTATGTGACAAAGGAGATTGGACTCTTATCATTTGTGATTAGATCACCAAAATGTATAATGATAGGAGGTGCTTATGATTTGTTCCTAGATTGAGAATGATATGAGACAGTATCAGTCCACGAAGGATAAATCATTAAATATCCCTAGTCAAAGTATTATCGAGATTGGACATCGATAAATGTGTAAAAGACTAGTATTACACTTGTGCGCGTTGTGCGGGTATAACGTCATAGTTCTCATATATTTGGGTATATGATACTCATGCAAGTGTAATAGGAGGTTGTGTTTTACCGATGGTACGGGAAATAGCTTCGCTCTGGATAGACCCATTCGGAATTCTATTGGTAGTATGACTATGTGTCTATGGAAGTCCGAAATCAGGGTAGGTGTATTTGGTCTTAACTTGAGACTTGCACTGCTAATACTTCTGACAATCAATATACTTTGGTTTTGGTCGTCCAGGGCTTTAACAGGTTCTGTGTACGCCTCTGCTGGGTATATTGAGAATCGTAGTGTGTTGGGTGTGATGTCAAGACAAAAGTATCACTCCAGTCATATGGAGATGATGATCGCGCAGGGATACAAAACTGGTTCTCTAAAGGGTTGCAACAATCGGGATAATATGACTTGGTCATGATTATCCGATAATAAAGAGACTAGTTGCTAGTAATTCGATATATCATTTGTACCGGGCAGACACTGTACTAACCCCAGGCCTTACATGTGATCATCTAATACTGGATCGAAATACGCAATACTACGTATACTATGCCTGATATAGATCGTTTATTCCTGTAAGCATGTTTCTGGAGAATTGGGTAGGCATGGCGCTTTGCTAGAAGCCAACTTTGTCTTGTAAATCGGTACAAACGTAGTACTAGGTACTTAAGTGTTCGGATAGTCTGACGACCGAATTTACTGCCAACATATCCGGGGATCTAATGGGTCGCTTCCCGAAGATTCACTGATGACGTATGACTCGCACTTTATTAATCTGGGATTAATTAATCATGAGAGAGAAAATTAATTTGGGATAATTACGGAGAAATTTTATGTGGGATAAAATATCAATTAAAGAGAGATATTCGATATATTTTACGAAATTAGATTTCGATGCGGAATTAAAATTAGATTCTAATTCGGGCGAACGAGTTAATTTAGAATTAATTCATTTGCGACGTGAATAGTGATTTCGCTAGGCATAATTATTTAATTGCGTCGCAACGGAATTTTGTTAATTTGGAATTAGCAAACTCGAGCCCGGGATTGTTTGGGAGCGCATTCGCATTCCAAATTCTAGTACGGTACGCAAGTCAAATCTAGCGTCAAATCATTAGTCACATCAAGCGTCAACATCACTTGTCACTTTGAGTGATTTGGTGTTTAGTCACTTTTGATATGAGTAGTGATAGATGTTGATGGAGGTGGTTGTGTGCATTAATTGCCAAATTTTGGCTCCAAATCTTGTTGACTTTTGGGAAGGCATATACAACTTTTGGTCTTGATTTTTGGTATAAGGTTTTTGAAACCAAAACCACACACTACTCTCTCTTCCTTCTCTCTTCTCACACGCCCAAGGGGCTGCCATTTTTCTCTTCTGGTTTTCTCACTACCGTGAGCTAGGGGAAGCAAAGTGTGATGTTTTTGTGGCAAAAACATCACACTTTGAGCTTGATGGAGGAGGATTGAAGCCGATTCTTGGAGGACAGTAGCAGCTCACTGTCGAGCATGACAAAAGGCAGAAAATCAGTTTTTGTTGTCCACCGCGTCGCTCAACCGATCGATGTAAGTATTCCCCAACTCTCTTCGATGTATTCACATGTGATTTTATGCTTGTTATTCGATCCTCGGGACCGTAGAACTCCAACAATGGTATCCGAGCGGAGTAAAAGCATGAAATTTGACTTAGGGTTAAAATTTGGATAAATTGATTTTGATCATGATTTGATTAAATTGGATGTTTCAATATGCTTAAATAATGTTTAATTGAATATTGATTGGATCAATTTGATGAAATGTTGTTTGGAACAAATTTGCCCAAAATCTTTTGCTTGGCCAAATTGAACACTAGCCCTAAATGTCTTGGATTTTGATTTTTTGATTCATTGGATGAGTTAAAATCATTCGCACAAAATCAAATCGTTGTTTGAACATTGGATGATCACTAATTATCAGATTAATTAATTGGATTAGATTGATTGATAACATGCTTGTGTGAATACATGGTTGCGATGCATGAATAATGTATATCAGATGGATATTAGTTGGGTGGGGCAATTTTAGAAATTGTTGTAATAAATTTGGAATTTATTAATTGGATCTGCGTGTCCAGCCTTATTACATTCTTAGTCTTTGTATTCTCTTCTCACCTATTCCCCTCAATGTAAATGAGGTTTCTTTAGAAGTGTAGTGTAACGGGTAGAAGCAAATACTTGTGCTAGCGGGAGAGAGGAAATGGAGATATAATTGAAAGATTGACATTTAATACATAATCCTAAGGAAAATGTATTTTAATGGTTTAATTTTCAAATTGGGAATAAAGTTTCAGGATGGTCTTGGAAACTAATACGTTACTTTATTTGATAAAATAACATATTAGGCCTAAGCTCGGAGTTGAGCAAATAGTAGAGCATAATCTTTGGAAGATTCATGTGATGATAACTTTAGTGCTTAATCCATTAGTACTAAATTGCAATACATAACTCTTGGAGAGTTAATGACTATTCTCAAGGAGACAAAGTCAAAGTTTGCAATATGGCAAGAAGCGCAAGGCGCACCTTACTTCGATATTCTAGAAACCCGAGGCTTGGCCAAAGGCTATTGGAATATGAAAAGGGCAAAGGCAAAATCATTATAGTCTTCTGGGAAGATAAAGAAAATATCCAAAAAATCTGCCTAAATTATGGCAAACGGGATCGCGGAAGCGTGACTGCCGTTTGGACAAAGCAGACATGAAGGAATTGAAGACGAGCAAGGCTCTGACTTCAAATATGTTTTTCATAAATATGTTCACTACTAGTATTAAAATTGGATTTTAAATACTTAGTGTGGTACATAAATATATACTGATGTTCAGAATCTGCTATGAGCAGGATACTGACTTCAGTTGAGATTTATCTGCGAATTGGAAACGGAACGAAGGTCGTTGTTTTAACCGTAGATACCTAATTTAGGAACTACCCTTCGGGTTTGTACTTAAATTAGGAAACTGTTATAATGTAACTAGTTTGACTAGAGACATTATCTCTATATCAGTGTATAATCCGTTGCTGATTGACCTTTATATTCTAGAACACTAAAGTGTTTTATTTTATAAAGATGATATTGAGATAAACACATTAGATGTGAATAATAGTATTTACATTTTGAATATAATTAAATCTCAAACATATAACATGACAAACAAATAGCTCAAACTAATATGATCAAAAGAAACATATTCTGGCATTGTTCTCTGGGACACAATTAAACAAGACTCGTATATCCATACTTTTGAAAAGTGGGTACTAGGACAAATTTGATTCTATTCAAATAAAGTCTACGAATCTTGTTTATTTGGCAAAGTGCCTAAAACACTATTTACTTTGTAAAAGTGCAAATGTCACAGATCTGTTAGCCCTAGTTCATAGTGAAGTAAGTGGGCCCATGTCTAGCTAGGCTAGAGGTGGATATGAATATTTCGTGACCTTTACGGATGTGGCATCACGTTATGTTTTTCTTTTAGAACACAAATCAGAAACTTTTATAGTTTCGACACGAAATAGACAAATAGATCGACTAAATTATTAAACCGTCACGGTGATACCGTAATGGAATATTACTTAAGCAATAAGTTTCTAATATACTTGAAAGAGTATAGTATTCTTTCAATGAGGACTCCTCCTGGAACACGTCAACCTGACAGTGTGTCCGAACCTAGAAACCGAATTTTGTTGGACATAATTAGGTTAATCTTGAGTCACTCTGAGCTACCATTTCCTTCAACGGATAAGCATTTAACAGTGCTGAACTTATTTAGAATAAGGTTCCATGAAAATATGTTTGATAGATATCATATTAGATATTAACAGGAAAGAAACCGGGTTTCTCAGTCCTATAAATTTGGATATGCTAGGCATATGTTTGGATGATACCAAACTAAAACCCAAATTGGATAAGTGCCAATAGTAGGTTATCCAAGTGATACCAAAGTATAGTACTTATACAACTCACATCAGAACAATTTAATTGTTGCTCACCATGCGGTTTTCCTAAGAGGAATACCTATATGCAGTGGTAAGTGGGAGGATAGTAAAACTCGATGAAAATCGGACCAATAGTATTCAAGGCATCGATTCCTAATGGAACATAAATAGTTCATCAAGGATGAAACTATACAATAATATTTGAATACAAAAGAACCACGTAAGTCGGAGAGAGACAGAAAACAACCTAGGGTATGGGTTTCTAATCTCACCTCATAAAGATGTCAATCTTATTGAGGAACACCAACTGACTACGTATGAGGAAGTGATACAAGGTATCGACTCCCTATTATAACAAAGTGTCATGAGTCCAAAATGGATTCCATGTATAACAACTATGTTTAGATACTAGTTAATGTACCGCAAGGCATTGTGCCTAATGGTACTATAGAAGTCTTCAAGGAAGACATACATGGAAGGCAACATACCAACGTATAAAGCTAAGATTTTAACGGAAAGGTATCGTTATCAACATTGTGTTGATTACGATTCAATCTTTTACCTGTTGCCATGGTATATCCATTTGGATAATGCTTGCTGACGCTGCATGTTTCATTTATGAAATATGTCAGCTGAACGAGAAAATCACTTTCCTAAAATGGAAACCTTTTGGAGGATGTTTACAACATCTTGTCGGTTTTGTCGTACCAAAACAAGCAAACAAGGTTTGCAAGTTATTCGATCCATGTTTGGATTAAAGGAAGCATAGGTTCTTGGAATTATCATTTTGATGTAATCATAATAGTTTATGATTTAATTCAAAATGAAAATGATTCTTGTGTACATAAAGAGGTTAGTGGGAGCGCACTAATAGTGACTGTCCTATAAAATAATGATAATATATATCATTTATTGGAAATGATATTCCCATAAAAACAATCGGTGAAAGCTTGGCTTTCCTGAAAAATTCTCCGTAGAATTATTGGGAGAAACAACCTTTATTCTAGGAATAAAGATCTATTGGGATAGATTAAGTTGTTAACACTCTTCGAGAACTCGTACATTGAAAAATTTACGTGACCTGGTGTCTCATACGCTTTGAGCATATGGATTCACAAATAGGCCCATCCAAGTGATAATCACTGGATTGATATTAAGAACATCCATTAGTATCTTAGAGAACTAATGATGATGTCTTATACTATGGAGATGGAGAACTTGAAGTGACTGGGATCACTGTAGCAAGTTTCCTAACCGATAAAAATGACTGCAAGTCGCAAACGGTACTATACAGTTTGAATAACGGAACAGTGAGCTGGATATCTTCCAAGCAAGATACCGTTACCGAATAAACAACAAATGCGGGTTATTGCTGCTGCTGAGGCAGTAATAGAAGCCATTTGGGTCGATAAATAAATCTAATTAGATTAGATATAGTTCTATTAGCAGATGAGCTAGGCTTCAGCACAGGCTAACGAATTAATGGTCTCATCAACGATCCAGATACATACTTTGACTATTCATCTTATTCATTCGGATCATACATCGTGGCGATGTGATGATCGAATAAATCGCATCAGATGATAATCATGCAAATCCGCTGACGAAAGCCTTTTCTCAGCATTTTGAGGCAACCATACATAGTTCGGGTGTCAGACACTCGAGTGACTGGCTATAGGCCAAGTGGGAGATTGTTGGACAGTTATGACCCATAGCGTCACTATTTGTACAGATCATGGTGTTGTTGTACAAATTAACTATGTGACAAATGAGATTGCACTCTTATCATTTGTGATTAGATCACCAAGATGTATAAATGATAGGAAGTCCTTATCATTTGTTCCTGGATTGAGAATGATATGAGACAGTATCAGTCCATGAAGGATAAATCATTAAATATCCCTAGTCAGAGTATTATCGAGATTGGACATCGATAAATGCGTAAAAGACTAGTATTACACTTGTGCGCGTTGTGAGGGCATAACAACATAGTTCTCATATATTTGGGTATAGGATACGCATGCAAGTGTAATAGGAGGTTGTGTTTTACCGATGGTACGGGAAACAGCTTCGCTCTGGATAGACCCCCTCAGGATTCCATTGGTAGTATTACTTTATGTCTATGGAAGTCCGAAATCAGGGTAGGTGTATTTGGTCTTAACCTGAGACTTGCACCGCTAATACTTACGACAATGAATATACTTTGGTTTTGGTCGTCCAGGACTTTAACAGGTTCTGTGTACGCCTCTGCTGGGTATATTGAGAATCTTAGTGTGTTGGGGGTGATGTCAAGACGGAAGTATCACTCCAGTCATATGGAGATGATGATCGCGTAGGGATACAGAACTGGTTCTCTAAAGGGTTGAAACCATCGGGATAATATGACTTGGTCATGATTATCCGATAATAAAGAGACTAGTTCCTAGTAATCTGATATATGCTTCGTACGGGGCAGACAATGTACCAGCCCCAGGCTTTGCATGTGATCATCCGATTCTGGATCGAAATACGCAATACTACGTATACTACACTTGATATAGATCGCTTATTCCTGTAAGCATGTTTCTGGAGAATTGGGTAGGCATGGCGCTTTGCTAGAAGCCAACCTTGTCTTGTAAATCGGTACAAATGTAGTACTAGGTACTTACGTATTCGGATAGTCCGACGATTGAATTTACTGCAAACATATCCGGGGATCTCATGGGTCGCTTCCCGAAGATTCACCGATGACGTATGACTCGCACTTTATTAATCTGGGATTAATTAATCATGAGAGAGTAAATTAATCTGGGCTTAATTGCGGAGATATTTTATTTGGGATAAAATATCAATTAAAGAGAGATAACGATTAATTTGGAATTAATCGATAAAATAATATATTCGATATATTATACGAAATTGGATTTTGACGCGGAATTAAAATTAGATTGTAATTCAGGCGAACGAGTTAATTTAGAATTAATTCGTTTGCGACATGAATAGTGATTTCGCTAGGCATAATCATTTAATTGCGTCGCAACGGAAATTCTATAATTTGGAATTAGCGAACCCGAGCCCGGGATTGTTTGCGAGCGCATTCGCATTTCGAATTTGAGTGCGGCACTCAAGTCAAATCTAGCGTCAAATCATTAGTCACATCAAGCGTCAACATCACTTGTCACTTTGAGTGATGTGATGTTTAGTCTCTTTTGATTTGAATAGTGATAGATGTTGATGGAGGTGGTTGTGTGCATTAATTGCCAAATTTTGGCTCCAAATCTTGTTGACTTTTGGAAAGGCATATACAACTTTTGGTCTTGATTTTTGGTATAAGGTTTTTGAAACCAAAAACACACACAACCCTCTCTTCCTACTCTCTTCTCACACGCCCGAGGGGCTGCCATTTTTCTCTTCTGGTTTGCTCACTGCCGTGAGCTAGGGGAAGCAAAGTGTGATGTTTTTGTGGCAAAAACATCAAGAGTTCGCACTCAGAGAGACATGAGAAGGTGATAGGGAAACCCACCCATGTGTTTGGAATCATCAACCAAAGCTTGGAGCTTGATGGAGGAGGATTGAAGCCGATTCTTGGAGGACAGTAGCAGCTCACTGCCAAGTATGACAGAAGGCAGAAAATCAGTTTTGTTGTCCACTGCGTTGCTCAACTGATCGATGTAAGTATTCCACAACTTTCTTCGATGTATTCACATGTGTTTTTATGCTTGTTATTCGATCCTCGGGACCGTAGAACTCCAACAGGGTGAATGCCTCTTTTTATAGGCAAAGGGTTGGAAGCAATCATAGTTTGAATAGGAAAAGATATTCTAATGATGGTGACATCTCCTAATTAGTATCTCATAAGGAATGAAACTATTTAATTTAGGATAGTGATTGGTTTTGATTAGGAAAGGAATCCATGAGATTTCTTTTATTAAGGAAAGGTTTTGGCTTGATTTATGCATGTGTTAAATATGCATTTTGCTAATTTTTGGAGAGCCATGGGCGTGAACTAGGGTTACTGGGTGTGGGCTTTGGATTTTTGGTGGGTTTGGGGTATTTGGGCTTAGTGTATGGTTTGGTGAGTAGCTTATGGGGCTTTGGTCCGAGGATAATCTTTGAAACAGAGATCCAACGAGCAAACCGAAGCTAGACAACTGAGTTAAATCCAACGAAAATGCCAATTTCCAACTTTACCCTCCCGACGTCCGTTTCTCGCGACTTCCGCAGTTTAAAAGATAGTGTCTCCATACGAGACTCATCATAAGGACTTATATGCAAAAATGCAGTGCCTACAGTCGCCCCCACTTTGATAGGACTTATGCAGTATGTGACAATGACAATCCTATCAAAGTACGTGCAGTGCGTTTTCACTTACCTGGCTCGCCAGCTGCCACCTGGCTTGCCTGTTGCTCTGAACTGAATTGATGATGTGCCATTCCTGGCGTGCTAAACCCCGTACCTAGGGTGTCGCGGTAGTCTACAATATTCCACAATAGTCCATGATAGTCCACATATCGTACATGGCGTGCTAAAACTTGTACCTAGGGTGTCGCGGTAGTCCACAATAGTCCACAATAGTCCACAATAGTCCACGATAGTCCACAAAAGTTCACATGCCATACCGGGCATGCTAAACCCCATACCTAGGGTATCGCGGTAGTCCACAATAGTACACGATAGTCCACGATAGTCTAAGATAGTCCATAATAGTCTGTAATAGTCCACGGTAGTCCACAATAGTCTACGATAGTCCACGATAGTCAATAATAGTCCACAATAGTCCATAAAAGTTCACATGCCGTACTTGGCATGCTAAACCCCTTACCTAGGGTGTCGCGGTAGACTATAATAGTCCACGATAGTCCACAATAGTCCACGATTGTCCATAAAAGTTCACATGTCGTACCTGGCATGCTAAACCCCGTACCTAGGGTGTCGCGATAGTCCATAATATTCCACGATAGTCCACGATAGTCCGAGATAGTCTACGATAGTCCACAATAGTCCGCGATAGTCCACGATGGTCAATGATTGTCCACGACAGTCCATAATAGTCCACGATAGTCCACAATAGTCCACGAAAGTTCACATGCCGTACCTGGCATGCTAAACCCCGTACCTAGGGTGTCGTGGTAGTCCACAATAGTCCACGATAGTCTGCGATAGTCCAAAATAGTCTGCGATAGTCCACGATGGTCCACGATTGTCAATGATAGTCCACAATAGTCCACGATAGTCCACAATAGTCCATAATAGTCCACGAAAGTTCACATGCCGTACCTAGCGTGCTAAACCCCATACCTAGGGTGTCGTGGTAGTTCACAATAGTCCACAATAGTCCACGATAGTCCACGATAGTCCACAATAGTCCACGATAGTCCACAATAATCCACAATAGTCTACGATAGTCCATGATAGTCTGTAATAGTCCACAATAGTCCATAATAGTCCACAAAAGTTCACATGTCGTACTAGGCATGCAAAACCCCGTACCTAGGGTGTCGCGGTACTCCACGATAGTCCACAATAGTCTACGATAGTCCATGATAGTCTATAATAGTCCACGATAGTCCACAATTGTCCACAATAGTCTACGATAGTCCACGATAATCCACATGCCACTCCTGGCAAAACTGATATGATGTCTCTATACCTGGAGTGCTATACCCGGCAAAACTAATACTGATGATAATGTGGGCCTCGCCCCCAGAGTGTCATACCGGCCAGACTGATACTGATAATGATGTGGGCCTCGCCGCTCGAGTACCATACCCGGCCAGACTGCTACTGATGCTGATGTTTCATCTCAACATATTTTACTGTCTCTCACGAGATAATCCTGATAGTTAGACATATTTTCCTTCTCAACGAATGCTTCCCGTCGAAACCTGAGAACCTTCAAAGTACTCGATACACTCAACTCCGATTGTCTGAATATGTGATCTGAACTAGACTCATATTGTGTGTGTGTGCCAAGGCTCTTTCACAGCTTATTCCTTAAGTAAGCCCACTTGATGATTTAATTTTGGAGAATCAGATCAGTGGGTCTAACCAACCTAGATGTCTTGATCACACTCTGTGATTACTTCGACATACTGAACATGATATAGTATTCTTCTTCTTTTTTTCTCTTGTCTATTTCTTTTCATTTTTTTTCTTTTTTTTTCTTTTTTTTCCTTCTTTTTCTTTCTTTTTTTGACACACCTACCCTTTAAGGTAGAATTTCTCCTCATGGTGGTCCTAATACTCGCCCATGGGTAGCTTCACACTTATCGATTATAGGCGGTATATTTTTCTTTTCATTCCATTGTAGAGACTTTTTCTTTGTTTCCAACCATATCATATTGTTAGACATTATGACCCTTAGCGTCACTATTTTGTAAATGATATTGTATTATTGTACAAAATTAACTATGTGATAATGAAATTGCCCTTTTGCCGTTTTGTAAAATCATTTACTTTAATATATATAAATGGCAAAAGTCCATATGATTAGTTCCGTATTGAGATGATATGAGACAGTATCAATATAAAAGGTTTAATCATTAAATATCCCTAGTCGGAGTATTATCGAGATCGGACATCGATAATGCGGAATAGACTAGTATTGCACTTGTGCGAGTTGTGATGGCACAACGGCATAGTTCTCATATATTTAAGTATTGGATACTGATGCAAGTGCGGTAGGAGGTTGTGTTTTACCGATGGTACGGAAAACAGCTTCGCTCTGGAAAGACCCCGCAGAATCCCATTGGTAGTATGTCTGCGTGTCTATGGGAGGCCGCATCAGGGTAGGTGTATATGGTCTTAACCTGAGACTTGCATTGCTAGTGCTTGCGACAATCGGTAAACTTTGGTTGTGGTGGTTCGGGGCTTTAACCGGTTCTGTGTACGCCTCTTCTGGGTTTATCGAGAATCGTAGTGTACTGGATGTGATGTCAAGATGGAAGTATCACTTCAGACATATGGAGATGATGATCACACAGGATACATAACTAGTACTCTATAAAAGGTTGCAACCGTCGGGACAATATGACTAGGTCAGGATTGTCCGATTTAAAGAGACTAGTTGTTTGATATCCGATATATGTTTCATACGGAGCAGACACATTTCCAGCCCCAGGCCTAACATGTGATCGTCCGATACTGGATCGATGTACGCGATACTGCGGTATACTACGCTTGATAAAGATCTAATATTCCAGTAAGAATATTTCTGGAGAATTGGGCAGCATGGCGCTTTGCTAGAAGCCAACCTTGTCTTGTGAATCGGTAAAAATGTAGTACGAGGTACGTACGTGTTTGGATTATCCAACGACCGTATTTACTTACTGCCAACATATCCGGAGATCTCTTGGGTCGATTCCTGAAGATTCACCTATGATGTTTGATTCGAACTTTATTAATCTTGGATTAATTACGGAGAAACTTTATCTTGGATAAAATGCCTTATTATGAGAGAGAGAGAGATCGATTAATTTAGAATTAATCGATAAAATAATATATTCGATATATTATTAAACGAAATTAGATTTCGACGCGGAATTAAAATCGGATTTTAATTCGGGCAAACGAATTATTTAGAATTAATTCATTAGCGAACTGAATAGTAATTCCGCCAGGCGTAATTATTTAATTCACGTCGCGACGGAAATTCGTTAATTCAGAATTAGCGAAACCGAGCACGAAAGTGTTTGCGGACACATTCGTATTTTGAATCGAGTGGTATCCGCAAATCACGTCGCGATATCTCATTACTTGATACGAATAGATGATGGATGTATCTAGTCACCTTTAAGGGATGATACATTGTCTCTATTCTCAAAGTGTGGTAATGATGGCAAATGATGGATTTCATTTTGGAGGGAAAACCTTTCACGGTTTTTGAAGGGTTTTTGATTAAAAATTGATTTTTGGTATTTGATATCAATTCTTTTATTTTTCATTTTGTGACTCACGGTTTTAGAAACAATTTTGAGAACAAAAATAAAAGATACATCATCCTCTCCTCTTCTTCTCACGCAAGCCGTGAGCTTCATCCATGGCAGAAACTTGTTTTCTCCATTTTTGCTAGCACAACAAGGGATCAAAAGGGTGATAGGGAAACGCATTTGGAGCTTGGAATACTAGAAGATTTGAGGCTTCTCACACTGAAGTTCTTGGCCGAAAACAGCCCCAAGATTTGCTACTTCTATCTTCTTGTTCTTCTTGGCCGCATCACCCACCTTGGAGGCTCAAGATCCTCTTCTCCATTTTCGTCACAAAGCTTTGTAAGTATGTTTCTGCCATCCTTCAAGCTTTGCATGTATGTTTGTTGTATTTCTATGCCTTAATCTTTCTTTGGGACTAATTATAGAAACCTACAATGGTATCAGAGCCATGTTTAAGCATGAAATACATTAGGGTTAATTTGGGGAAAATTGATTGAAGCATGTTCTTGTGAAATTGGATGCTAAAGTATGCTTATATGTATGTTATTTGATATATTACATGATCAATTTTAAGAAAAATGCATTGGATGATTTTTCCCCCAAAATGTTGTCTTGGCCGAATGTGGAGGTGCTTCCATTGATTTGGAATTTTTCATGCACAAGCTTATTTGATGACTTAAGCATGATTACATGTATGATATATGATATAATACATGATCAATTTTGAGAAAATGTATTGGATGATGTTTTCCCCAAAATGTTCCTTTGGCCGAATGTGAGGTACTTCCATTAAGTTGAATTTTTGCATGCACAAGTTCATTGGATGATTTGAGTGTGCTTAAATGTTTGTAATATGATGTATTACATGATCAATTTTGAGAAAATTGCATTGGATATTTTTTCCCCAAAATTGATGCCTTGGCCGAATGTGTAGGTCATTTTAAGATTTGGAATTTTTCATGCACAAGTTTATTGGATGACTTAAGCATGATTAAATGTATGATATTGATGTAATACATGATCAATTTTGAGAAAAATGCATTGGATGATTTTTTTCCCTAAAGTTGATGCTTGACCGAAAATGGAGGTCTTTTCACTTTATTGAATTTTTGCTTTCAAGTTCATTAGATGACTTAAAATCAATACGGATGTTAGATTAGTGATTCAATTGGATTGAAAAACAAATCGAACCGCAAAAATCTCTCTTGGCCGAATACAACATGACATGTTAAAGGACTTGATTTTTGTTCAAATAAATGTTAGACAAGTGTTTTGAACAATTGATGAATAATAAATTAAATTGGTATTTTTGAAATATTTGGTTTAATGAATTAATCATGCAATTACACTTTAATCAATTGAATTTTAAAATTTGGAATATTAAAATTTAATTAATGGGCTTTTATGTTTAATTGGGCCTTATGGGCTTGAAATTGATTTTATGGCACTTAAGGGTGATTCCTTATTTGGGCTTGGTAATTGGGTTTGACCCACATTGACCAAAGCCCAAGCCTTTATAAATCAATTGAAAGCCCATCGGACTTTAATTAAACACACATTGGATGTTAGTTGGGCTTGGAGACCCAATTTGATAAGATTGAATCTAATCTTTAAAAGCACATTAAAAGTGTAAACATTTAATTTGGAATTAAATAAATTGAATTAATATTGAATGCGACTTAAATTGGATTTAACGAATAGTTCGATATAATTCATGAATTCGTACCTTATGTACTTATTCTCAAACGAGTTGGACTCGCGCAAAATCAAACCGTTGATTGAACATTGGATGATCACTTAAACAAAGACTAATTAATTGGATTTGATTGGTTGTATAGCATGTCTTGAATGAATATACATGTATGTGATGAATGAATAGTGTATAGCGATGGATATTAGAAGGGAAAGGGTAATTTTAGAAATTATTGTAAATTTAGAATTTATATAATTGGACCTTGCGTGTCCAGCCTTATCTCTTTTATCTCTTTGTATTCTCTTCTCACCTAATTCCCCTCAATGTAAATGAGGTTTCTCTTATTGTATTATGTAATTGGGTAGAAGTAGAATATTGCTAGCGGGGAGTGGAAAAGGGAGTGATTTGTTCTAGGAACAAATTGTTTTATATATCCATCCGTATATCACTATTAATTTATTTTATGCACTTTATGATGTTTTAGAAGCATGCTTAAGGGTGTATGATGATGAGACCTAACAAAGATAATAAATTGGTTGCAATTTACGCATAAATCCCTCAGTTTATATTAAGCAATATCCTTCCATTGAATGATTCTTGTTCAAGATCCAAAATTGGCATTGGTTTGTTGGCCAAAGTCAAGACCTTTGTCAATTAGGATGTACTTGAATCATGAAAGTTTTGTTCCACATCGGTGTCTTGTCCAAGTTGTGATTTGTTGGCCAAAGTCAAGATCACTTCTTGTCCAACGACATTGATTACGAAACTTTCCTTGTCAATGGGTCTCGCTTAAACCGGATCATTAGGTTTGTTGTGCCAAAGACAAGACCTAGATGGTTCGGAGGATATGGTTAGGAAAATGTATTAGATACATTGGCATAAGTAAATATACATATGTTTTGGACATGGATGTCCACCTAACCGGATCTAGGAATTGGATGAGATCCAATTGATCTTTGAGATCTACCTAGTTAAATAGCATACAATTTGTTGGCCAAAGTCAAGGTTGTGTGTTATTTAACGGGATCCTAGCCCACTAGGAAATAGGATTTCCCGAGTTCTAAACAGAGGGTTAGAGACTTGATAAAAATAGTGGGAGGCTAGTATTGAATTTGCAATTTCATTCAGATACTTAGCCTTACGCGTCTTTCAAATTTTATTTCGTCTATTTATTAAAATTAGTTGGACTAATACATTGTTATTTTTTATTTGACAGTTTGACTGTACCCATTTTATCGTTAACTAGATAGTTGGACTATCGTAGTTGAGATGGCTAGCAAGGTAATGTCCGAGACATCATCATGGGTGACAATGTCTTTAAGGGGACAAACTTCGCTGATTGGGAAATGAACCTAAGGATAGTCCTTGGGGCAGAGAGAGGATGTTGTATACTATACAAACACCTCTCCCGCCTAAGCCCACTGACCCACTTGAGCTAGAGTTATGGAAAACTCACAGCAATGATTGTGACACAGCTCAGGCTATTATGTTAGCTTCGATGACTCAACACTTTCGTCGCCAGAATAGGGACTTGGATCCTTATAGTATGATGGCTAGACTTCGAGATCTCCACCGCTCCAACAAGCGGATGGAAAGGTACGAGTTGGTGAAGAAACTCTTCCGCGCCCGAATGACTGAAGGCGCATCAGTTGAGGCCCACGGGGCTCAAATGATCGCCGATATTGATGAGTTGGCCAATATGGGAATAGTCTTGGAGGCTGAGCTGACCATAGATTTGATCTTACAGTCACTTCCTGATACTTGGAGACAAATCATAATCAACTATAAGTTGATGGATACGGATGACACTCTTGGAGAGCTGTTATCCATTTTGAAGGAGTCTGAAAAGGAACTACAAAAAGGGGGCAAGCGCGAGGCGCACTTTACATCGACCTCTCAGAGGCCAAAGGCTGGGCCCAAAGCTACTGAAGGGGTGAGGAAGAAGAAACATAAGAAAAGGGGTAAAGGCAAGTTGACAAAAGCTTCTGGGAAGCCAAGGGACAAATCTCAAGATGTCTGCCTCAACTGCGGCAAGAAGGGTCACTGGAAACGTGACTGCCGAATGGGCAAGGGACAAAAGGAGGATATCAAGGAAGGCAATGCACTAGCCTCTGGTATGTTTGTTATTGAGATAAATATGACTACTTCTAGTTTTAAAAATTGGATTTTTGATTCTGGTTGTGCTGCTCATATTTGTACTGATTTGCAGGATCTGCAGGATATCAGGATACTGGCTTCAGGGGAGATTGATCTACGAGTCGGAAACGGAACTCCATTTGTTGTTTTGGCTGTAGGGACTTTTGTTTTGGAATTGCCCTCGGGGCATATGCTTAAACTTTTGAACTGTTATTATATACCTAGTTTGACTAGGAATATTATATCTGTATCTTTGTTAACCCAGCATGGGTACACTTTTGTATTTAGAAACACTGGGTGTTATTTATATAAAAATGATGCAGAAATATGCACTGCTGTAGCAAATAATGGCCTTTATATTTTGAATATAATGAATCTCCTAAACATAAAATAACAAACAAAAGGCTCAAAAAGAGTAATCTAAAAGATGAAGCTTACATGTGGCATTGTCGTCTAGGACACATAAACAAGACTCGCATATCCACACTTTCAAAGAGTGGGTACTTGGACGGATTTGATCTTAAATCATATGATGTCTGCGAATCTTGTCTTTTAGGCAAAATGCCTAAAACACATTTTAGTGGTAAAGGTGAACGTGCCACGGAACTGTTAGCCCTCGTTCATAGTGACGTATGTGGGCCCATGTCTAGCCAGGCTAGAGGTGGATATCATTACTTCGTAACCTTTACGGATGATGCATCTCGTTATGGTTATGTGTATCTAATGAGACACAAGTCGGAAACTTTTGAGAAATTCAAAGAGTTTCGACACGAAGTAGAAAAAACAAACAGGCATGAGTATTAAGACATTACGGTCGGACCGTGGTGGCGAATACTTAAGTTATGAGTTTCAAGATTACTTGAAAGAAAATGGTATTCTTTCACAGTGGACTCCTCCTGGAACACCGCAATTAAACAGTGTGTCTGAACGGAGAGAAACCGTACCTTGTTAGACATGGTAAGGTCGATGATGAGTCAAACTGAGCTACCAATATCCTTCTGGGGATACGTATTAACCAGTGCGGTACTTATTTTGAATAAGGTTCCGTCAAAGTCTGTTGAACAGACTCCATATGAGAAATGGACAGGAAGGAAACCAGGTTTCTCTTTCCTGAAGATTTGGGGATGCTGGGCATATGTTAAACGTTTGGAAGGTACCAAACTAGAACCCAAATCAGATAAATGCCTTTTCGTGGGATATCCTAAGGAAACTAAAGGATATTACTTCTATCACCCACAAGAGAACAAAGTGTTTGTTGCTCTACATGCATTTTTCCTTGAGAAGGAATTCCTAGATGCAGTGGTAAGTGGGAGGAAAGTGGAGCTCGATGAAAATCGTAGTGATACTGTTCCTGGCAATGAATCAACGACGGAACATAAACAGACCATCCAGGATGAGTCTGTACCACAATCTTCAAATACACAAGGACCGCGTAGGTCGGAGAGAGTCAGGAAGGTACCTGAGAGGTATGGGTTCATGATCTCGCCTCATGTAGATATTAATCTTATTGAGGATAATGAACCGACTACGTATGAGGAAGCAATACAGAATATTGATTCCGCTTTATGGCAAGATGCCATGAAGTCCGAGATGGATTCCATGTATGCCAACCAAGTTTGGACACTGGTTGATGCACCAGAAGGCGTAAAGCCTATTGGATGCAGATGGATCTTCAAGAACAAGACCGACATGGATGGCAACGTGCAAACGTACAAAGCTAGGCTTGTAGCAAAGGGGTATCGTCAACAATATGGTATTGATTATGACGAAACTTTCTCACCCGTTGCCATGATTAAATCCATTCGGATAATGCTTGCAATAGCTGCATATTTCGATTACAAGATATGGCAGATGGACGTTAAAACCGCTTTCCTTAACGTAAACCTTTTGGAGGATGTTTATATGCAACAACCTGACGGTTTTATCGTACCTAGACTTGCAAACAAGGTTTGTAAGTTAAATCGATCCATTTATGGATTGAAGCAAGCATCACGGTCATGGAATCAGCGTTTTGATGAGATCATAAAAGAATATGATTTCGTACAAAATGATGATGACCCTTGTGTATACAAGAAGGTTAGTGGGAGAGCACTGACTTTTATTATCCTTTATGTCGATGACGTATTGCTAATAGGCAATGACATTCCCATGCTAACGTCGGTGAAAGTTTGGCTTTCATTAAAATTCTCCATAAAAGATATGGGAGAAGCAGCTTTTATTCTGGGAATAAAGATCTACCGAGATAGATCTAGAAAACTGCTTGGACTCTCCCAGAGTACATATATTAACAAAGTGTTGAAGCGATTCAACATGGATCAATCCAAAAAGGGATTGATGCCAATGTCACGTGGTATCCTTCTGTCTAAGGACATGTGTCCTAAAACTAAAGAAGAGAGAGATAACATGAGTCGGATACCGTTCGCCTCAGCAGTCGGATCGATCATGTATGCCATGATATGTACGCGACCTGATGTGTCATATGCTGTGAGCATGTGGAGTCGCTATCAGGCCGATCCAGGTGAAGGTCACTGGATGGCTGTTAAGAATATCCTTAAGTATCTTAGACGAACCAAGGATGCTTTCTTAATTTATGGAGGTGGAGAACTTGAGGTGTCTGGGTACACCGATGCAAGTTTCCAAACCGACAAAGACGACTTCAAGTCGTAATCCGGGTACATTTTTTGTTTGAATAACGGAGTAGTGAGCTGGAAATCTTCCAAGCAAGATACTGTTGCCGATTCAACAACTGAAGCGGAGTATATTGCTGCATCGGAAGCAGCAAAGGAGGCAGTTTGGATCCGCAAATTCCTAATCGGATTAGGAGTAGTTCCGTTAGCTGCTGAGCCCGTACCATTGTATTATGACAATAACGGGGCTATAGCACAAGCTAAGGAACCAAGGTCTCATCAATGATCCAAGCATGTTCTTCGGCGTTTCCATCTGATTCGGGAGATTATACATCGTGGCGATGTAAAAGTCGAGAAGGTCGCATCGGATGACAACATTGCAGATCCGCTGACGAAGGCTGTTCTTCAGCAAGTGTTTGAACGACATATACATAGTTCATGTATTAGATGCTTGAGTAACTGGCTATAGGCCAAGTGGGAGATTGTTAGACATTATGACCCATAGCGTCACTATTTTGTAAATGATATTGTATTATTGTACAAAATTAACTATGTGATAATGAAATTGCCCTTTTGCCGTTTTGTAAAATCATTTACTTTATTATATATAAATGGAAAAAGTCCATATGATTAGTTCCGTATTGAGATGATATGAGACAGTATCAATATAAAAGGTTTAATCATTAAATATCCATAGTCGGAGTATTATCGAGATCGGACATCGATAATGCGGAATAGACTAGTATTGCACTTGTGCGAGTTGTGATGGCACAACGGCATAGTTCTCATATATTTAAGTATTTGATACTTATGCAAGTGCGGTAGGAGGTTGTGTTTTACCGATGGTACGGAAAACAGCTTCGCTCTGGAAAGACCCCGCGGAATCCCATTGGTAGTATGTCTGCGTGTCTATGGGAGGCCGCATCAGGGTAGGTGTATATGGTATTAACCTGAGACTTGCATTGCTAGTGCTTGCGACAATCGGTAAACTTTGGTTGTGGTGGTTCGGGGCTTTAACCAGTTCTGTGTATGCCTCTTCTGGGTTTATCGAGAATCGTAGTGTACTGGATGTGATGTCAATATGGAAGTATCACTTCAGACATATGGAGATGATGATCACACAGGATACAGAACTAGTACTCTATAAAAGGTTGCAACCGTCGGGACAATATGACTAGGTCAGGATTGTCCGATTTAAAGAGACTAGTGTTTGATATCCGATATATGTTTCGTACGGAGCAGACACATTTCCACCCCCAGGCCTAACATGTGATCGTCCGATACTGGATCGATGTACGCGATACTGCGGTATACTACGCTTGATAAAGATCTAATATTCCAGTAAGAATATTTCTGGAGAATTGGGTAGGCATGGCGCTTTGCTAGAAGCCAACCTTGTCTTGTGAATCGGTAAAAACGTAGTACGAGGTACGTACGTGTTTGGATTATCCAACGACCGTATTTACTGCCAACATATCCGGAGATCTCTTGGGTCGATTCCTGAAGATTCACCTATGATGTTTGATTCGAACTTTATTAATCTTGGATTAATTACGGAGAAACTTTATCTTGGATAAAATGCCTTATTATGAGAGAGAGAGAGATCGATTAATTTAGAATTAATCGATAAAATAATATATTCGATATATTATTAAACGAAATTAGATTTCGACGCGGAATTAAAATCGGATTTTAATTCGGGCAAACGAATTAATTTAGAATTAATTCATTAGCGAACTGAATAGTAATTCCGCCAGGCGTAATTATTTAATTCACGTCGCGACGGAAATTCGTTAATTCGGAATTAGTGAAACCGAGCCCGAAAGTGTTTGCGGACACATTCGTATTTTGAATCGAGTGGTATCCACATATCACGTCGCGATATCTCATTACTTGATACAAATAGATGATGGATGTATCTAGTCACCTTTAAGGGATGATACATTGTCTCTATTCTCAAAGTGTGGTAATGATGGCAAATGATGGATTTCATTTTGGAGGGAAAACCTTTCACGGTTTTTGAAGGGTTTTTGATTAAAAAATTGATTTTTGGTATTTGATATCAATTCTTTTATTTTTCATTTTGTGACTCACGGTTTTAGAAACAATTTTGAGAACAAAAAAATAAAAGATACATCATCCTCTCCTCTTCTTCTTCCTCACGCAAGCCGTGAGCTTCATCCATGGCAGAAACCTTTTTTCTCCATTTTTGCTAGCACAACAAGGGATCAAAGGAGGTGATAGGGAAACACATTTGGAGCTTGGAATACTAGAAGATTTGAGGCTTCTCACACTGAAGTTCTTGGCCGAAAACAGCCCCAAGATTTGCTACTTCTATCATTCTTGTTCTTGGCCGCATATCACCCACCTTGGAGGCTCAAGGATCCTCTTCTCAATTTTCGTCACAAAGCTTTGTAAGTATGTTCCGCCATCCTTCAAGCTTTGCATGTATGTTTGTTGTATTTATATGGCTTAATCTTTCTTTGGGACTAATTATAGAAACCTACATATATATCGTAGCATAAGTAAACCATGGTGGACATCCAGGCAAACGGTCAATCACTAATCCATCATCTCTTCAACTAGTCATCTCGCCAACTACTCAGGCTTCTACTATTGAGATCCCGTAATCAAGTGCTCGTGAGTCTAGCCAAGATCAATCCATTCAGAATACCGGACGAGAGCACGTCTTGCACTTATCGTTTCTAAGGTTGCTCCCTACAGCAAACAATGTCATCACCGGACATATGCCTAGCCATCAAAGACTTCTTTTTTTTTCACTCACTCATTCCACAGAAATCATCCTCTCTACTGCTGATAATGTGGGCTTCGCCCCCTGAGATTCATACCCGGAACTCATACTGATTGGGCCTCAACCCTGGGATTTTTTCTCGAAACTAATACCAATATGGGCCTCAACCCTGGGATTACCACCCAAAACTGATACTATGCTATTACTATTTCTGATTGGCTTGTTTTGGCTGGTTTCTCTTTTTTCTTATTTGAAACCTGTGAACACAAAACAAAACAAACACAAAAAAATGCAAAATACGTTAGGTGTATGCATGCATGTAGGAGTGAATTTCCTATCCCGTCGGGTTAGGTCTTCTGCCAAATCCTTTGGTGACTGCTCGGTCTTCTCTTCCTCAGGCAAAGTACTATTTCAATCTATCTACATTGATCGGCTCGGTGAACTCATTCCCTTCCAAGTCTGACATTCTCACTGCTCCATTTCCCATTACTTTCTGGACGATGTAAGGTCCTTCCCAGTTTGGTCTGAACTTTCCTCTCGGGTCTGTCATTGATGACTTCGACTGCTTAAGCACCAGATCACCCTTTCTAATCTTGGTAGGATGCACTTTCTTATTGAATGCTCGAGCCGACCTCTTCTGGTATATCTGTATGTGATGCAAGGACTTCATCCTCTTCTCATCCATCAATGGTAATTGTTCAAACCTCTGCGAGGCCCATTCTTGTTCAGGCAATTCTGCTTCTGCTAATACCTGCATGGACTGTATCTCAACTTCCACCGGCAGTACTCCTTCCATTTCGTAAACCAAAGAGTAAGGCGTGGCTTCTGTCGCCGTTCTCACAGAAGTCCTATATCCCCACAAGGCATACGGTAGCTTATCAGCCCAATCTTTGTAATTCTCTGTAATCTTGGCTAATATCGTCTTTATCGTCTTGTTGGCTGCCTCGACTGCCCCGTTTTTCTGCGGCCTGTATGGTGACGAGTTATGGTGTCCTATCCCGTATCTCTGCAATATTGCCTTTGTTTCTCCTTGGAACTGAACCCCGTTGTCTGTAACCACATGATGCTACATACCATATCGACATATGAGATTCCGAGCTATGAATTTGGCCATCTGCTTCGCAGTAACATTGCGGAATGACTCGGCTTCTACCCACTTTGAGAAGTAATCTACCGCCACTACTATGAAATGATGTCCATTTGATGCATTCGGTCGAATCTCTCTGATCATATCAATTCCCCAAGCTGAGAAAGGCCACGACTCTGATAGCCAATGCAACTCTGTGTACGGCAAGTGGTTTAAATTACCGTGCGCTTGACAATCATGACAATGTTTCACAAGTTTCACGCAGTCAGCTTCCATGGTCGACTAGTAAAAGCCTTACCTTACTATCTTGCGAGACAGATTCAACCCATTCATGTGCGGACCACATGCTCCTGCATGTATTTCTTCCATTGCCTTCTGAGCTTATTCTTTTCTGAAACATTTTAGTTAGATGCTGTTCGCTTTCCTCTTGTACAGTTATCCGTTCAAGTTCACATACTGGGAAGCCCACTTTTGGATGGCTATCTTATCTTTTCTGCCTGCTTCTTCTGGGAATTCCCTATGTTCCAAGTATCGCTGAATATCATGGTACCAAGGTTTTACATCGTTGATCACTACTTCCAGGACCATTTCTACCTCGTAAATAGGTTTACTCGCTGTTGTCAACACCAATGGTCTCATTATCAATTTTTCCGGATTCTCCCAAGTTGCGGCTAATATTGCTAATGCGTCTACCATCTGATTCTCTTCTCGCGGAAAGTGCTGGAATTTGCAGTCAGGGATAGTCTGTGCTAGATTTATGAGGTAGAACAAGTATGGTTTCAACCGTTCTTCTTTTAACTCCCATTCTCCTTGCATCTGTCAGATTACCAAAATTGAGTCTCAGTAAACTTCAACATTCTCAGCTCTCAAGGCTATCAATGCAGTAAGTGTTGGGTTTCTATAAAGTCCCAAGGATCAATTCAAGCAATGAAACACATATGTGAATACTCGTAAAAGCATGGCGGAATCATACTTACAATGATCGGTAATGGAGATACGAGGAACAACAAAAACTTCAAGCTTTTCCCTCCAAGGTTCTCGGCTTTGTGCTCCTCCATAATTTCGGTCAACTCCATGGATGAATCTCCAAGCTCCAAGCTTTATTTGATGATTCCATGCTCATGAAATGAGTTCCCTATCACCTTAGGATGACCCTCTATGTGCTAGCATTGGAAAACTTGCCACAAATTTTCCATTTCACTCTTCTTGTTCACGGTTTTGTAAGAAATTGAGAGAGGAAGAAGTTTTGGCCCCTTATCCGAAACTATGAAAGAGAGAGAGTGATGTCTTGGTTTTGTTTTCTAAAAACCTTATACCAAAAACCTAATCCAAAATTTTGTAAATGGCTTTCAAAAAGTCAAAAAAAAATTTGGAGCCAAAAAACAATTAATGCTTTCCAACTACCACAATCAATCACATGTGACAAGTTGTCACATCACTCAAAGGGACTAGACATCACATCAATTTGATTGACTAGTGATTTGACGCTTGATGTGACTTGCGAGCCGTACTTAAATTCATAATGCGAGTGTGCCCGCAAACACTCCCGGGCTCGGGTTTGTTAATTCCAAATTAACGAATTTTCCGTTGCGATGTAATTAAATAATTATACCTAGCAAAATTACTATTCACTTCGCTAACGAATTAATTCTAAATTAACTCGTTCGCCCGAATTAATTCTAAATTTAATTCCGCGTCGAAATCTAATTTCGTATAATATATCAAATATATTATTTTATCGATTAATTCTAAATTAATCGTTCTCTCTCTTCAATTAATATTTTATCCCAGATAAAATATCTCTGTAATTAATCCCAGATTAATTTTCTCTCTCTTATAATTAATCCCAGATTAATAAAGTGTGAGTCTTATCGGTGAATCTTCAGGAAGCGACCCATGAGATCCCCAGATATGTTGGCAGTAAATCCGGTCGTCGAACTATCTGAACACGTAAGTACCTAGTACTACGTTTTTACCGATTTACAAGACATGGTTGGCTTCTAGCAAAGCACCATGCCTACCCAATTCTCCAGAAATATTCTTACTGGAATATGTGATCTATATCAGTCGTAGTATACATAGTATTTCGTATTTCGATCGAGCATCGTATGTCACGTGCAAGGCCTAGAGCTGGAAATGTGTCTACCTCGTACAAAGCATATATTAGATCTCTGGTAACTAGTCTCTATAATCGGATAAACATGACGTAGTCATAATATCCAGATAGCTGCAGCATATAAGAGCACCAGTTTTGTATCCTACGTGATCATCTTTTCCACTATAACTGGAGTGATACTTCCATCTCAACATCACACCCAATACACTACGATTCTCAATATACCCAGAAGAGGCATACACAGAACCTGTTAAATCCCTGGACGACCAAAACAAAAGTACATTGATTATCGCAAGTATTAGCGGTGCAAGTCTCAGGTTAAGACCAAATACACCTACCTTGATTCGGACTTCCATAGACATATAGTCATACTACCAATGGAATTCCGAGTGGTCTATCCAAAGCGAAGTTGTTTCCCGTACCATCGGTAAACACAACCTCATATTACACTTGCATGAGTATCCTATACCCAAATATATGAGAACTATGCCGTTATGCTCCCACAATGCGCACAAGTGTAATACTAGTCTACTCTGCATTATCGATGTCTAGTCTCGATAATACGACGACTAGGGATATTTAATGATTAAACCTTTGTGGATTGATACTGTCTCATATCTTATCAATCCGGAACTAATCATATGGACCTTCTATCATTTATACATCTTAGTAATCTAATTACAAATGATAAAAGAGCAATTTCCTTTGTCACATAGTTAATTTGTACAACAACACCATGATCTGTACAAATAGTGATGCTATGGGTCATAACTGTCCAACAATCTCCCACTTGGCCTATAGCCAATAACTCAAGTGTCCTACACCCGAACTATGTACGGTTCACACAAACTTCTGCTGAGGAAATACTTTCGTCAACGGATTTTCATGACTATCATCTGATGTGATTTATTCGATCATCACATCGCCACGATGTATGATCCGAACGAATCAGATGATTATCGAAGTATTTATCTGGATCGTTGATGAGACCATTAATTCTTTAGCATGTGCTGTAGCCTAGCTCAACTGCTAACAGAACTATATCTAATCAAATTAGATTATTATCGACCCAAATGGCTTCTATTGCTGCCTCAGCTGCAGCAATATTCCGTTTTTGTTGTTTATTCGATAACAGTATCTTGCTTGGAAGATTCCAGCTCACTGTTCCGTTATTCAAACTTTATAGTACCGTTGTTACGACTTATAGTCATTTTTATCGGTTAGGAAACTTGCAACAGTGAACCTAGTCACTTCAAGTTCTCCTTCTCTATAGTATGAGACAACATCCTTAGTTCATCTAAGATACTCAAGGATGTTCCTAACATCAATCCAATGACTATCACTTTGATTGGCCTGATTGTGACTCCATATGCTCAAAGCATATAAGACAACAGGTCACGTACATTTATTTCAATGTACGATTTCTCGGAGAGTACCAACAAATTTTAGATCTATCCCAGTAGATCTTTATTCCTAGAATAAAGGTTTTTTCTCCCAAGAATTCTACGGAGAATTTTCATGAATGCCAAGCTTTCACCAATTGTATTATGGGAATATCATTTCCAAGAAATAATATGTCATCATTATTTAGGATATTCACTATCATTGCGCTCCCACTAACCTCCTTATATACACAAGAATCATTTTCATTTTGAATTAAATCATATACCATTATGATTACATCAAAAAGATAATTCCAAGAACACAATGCTTGCTACAATCCATCCATGGATCGAGTTAACTTGCAAACCTTGTTTGCTCGTTTTGGTACGACAAAACCATCAGGATATTATAAACATCCTCCAAAAGGTTTCCATTGAAGGAAATTGATTTTGACGTTCAGCTGCCATATTTCATAAATGAAACATGCAGCATCAGCAAGGATTATCCAAATGGATTTAACCATGGCAACTGTTAAAAGGTTTCGTCGTAATCGACACAATGTTGATAACGATACATTTTCGCTATAAGCCTAGCTTAGTGCGTTGATATGTTGCCTTCCATGTATGTCTTCCTTGAAGAGTTATATAGTACCAATAGGAACAATGCCTTGCCGTACATCAACTAGTATCCAAACTTAGTTGGTATACATGGAATCCATTTCGGATTTCATGGCACTTTGCCATAATAGGGAGTCGATACCTTATATCACTTCCTCATACGTAGTCAGTTCATATTCCTCAATAAGATTGACATATTTATGAGGTGAGATCAGAAACCCATACCTCCCAGGTTATTTTCTGACTCTCTCCGACTTACGTGGTTCTTGTGTATTCGAAGATTGTTGGTATAGTTTCATCCTTGATGAACTATTTGTGTTCCATTAAGGACTTGGTGCCTGGAACAGTATTACTCCGATTTTCATTGAGTTTTACTTTCCTCCCACTTACCACTACATATAGGTATTCCTCTTAGGAAAACTTGACCGGCGTAAACACACACGTATAACGCAAGCGCACGTATCGTTCAAGTAGTATAAAAATATCGATCCCACGAGGACTTAATTCCTATTGTTGTTATTAATTGTTGATACTATTTATTTACAGATATCTAATTATAGGGAGAAGGGAATTGATTGCTTGAAATGATTTGCTTTGAATATTAGCTAAATAAACAAAAAGACAAAAGAAAATACTAAGGAAAATAAAAAGACTCAAAGATCTAGGGTTGTTAATCTTTCTAATATCAATTAAAAGATGAAGTAGTTAAATCATAGTTGGATAATTATTGAATTATTAATCTGGAACACCAAATTATGTAAAAGCCTCTTTTGAATGATCATTTACAAATACCTAGTTATAATCCAATTGAACCATATGTCTATGTCAATTAAATTACCTAGATTCATTAAGGTTAAGTTCCAATTATGACTACCCCCTGCCCGACAGGTATATGTCTATCCTGTAAGGAAATCTATTAAAGGTTTATCTATCCTTAAAGAAGATCGTGGGTTGTTGAGTATAAGGTCTTTAAACTTAAAATCTCTATGTCTAGTTCATTTTAAGTTTTATCTAATCAATTTTATTAGTGATCAGTTAATAAAAAGGCATTAAGGTTATGACTCAACAAATAATTCTTTAATTACCCAAACTATAATCTAACCCTTTTTAAATCGGTGATATTAGATTTTATCACAACCCTAGATATTTAACTTAGTTACAACACATAACTAAAGCTGATATAAACTTAAAAGACAGAAAATGAAATTGCTGAAAAGTAATAAAAAGAAATGCTAAGGTAAAAGGAATTAACTTCTACTATTTACTATTTAGATATCTCCCAATAATATAATATATAATCTTGTGATATTTTAAACCAACCGTCCGGAATGGCGGTATCCTGATTAAGTCAAATTCAAATATACCAGCCATAAGGCGGAAAAAAAATATAAACTTAAACCAACCGTCCAGAATGATGGTATCCTTTATTAATTCAGATTTTAAGTAGTTTATATATTATTTTAAAGAGAGATTAATCTAAATAGCAAAAGTAAAAGTATTACCGCATTACCTCAGCATAGAGAAGTTACCCCCTCATAGATGGATAGAATTACTACTACAAAGCGTAAATAAAACTGAATAAAAGAGAGAAAATATGAAGAACTCTTTATTATATAAGTATTTACAGAGGATTTGGTACATTTGAAACTAAAATTCAAAATCTATTTATAGGCAAAATAATCTAATTTTTTTATTATTATTTTTTGATTTTTTATTTTATTATTTTTCTGATTTTTATTTTTTTATTATTATTTTTTTTTGGATCGCTGAATTTTCGACACGTGGCATGGTGTGCTAAAAATGACGGCTCGTTGAATCTTTGACATGTGGCATGGTGGTGTGCAATTACCAAAATACCCTCGGTGTCGGGACGCCCAAAATTACCAAAATACCATTTTCGTCAAATTTCAAAGTTTTGCTCCAAATCACCTCCAGAATGTCTTGAAATTTTATTTTGGTGTCGGGATGTCCAAATTACCAAAATTTGTGTCGGGACGTCCAAAATTACCAAAATACCCTTTTGCCAAATTTCACCAAATTTCATAGTTTTGCTTCAAATCACCTCCAGAATGTCCTGAAACTTTATTTATCTACAAAATAACACAAAACACATCAAAATATTCACAAAACTAAAGAAACTATACAAAATATTAAGTTAAATGAGTGGGAAATAGTGATACATTTATCACTCATCACACCCCCAAACCTAACATTTTGCTAGTCCTCGAGCAAAATAAAATAACGTAATATAATTTAACTAAGCCACTTTCGTAGGGATCACGATTGCATTTAGCTTATGCAACAAGCCTTTAAACCCCTAGGTGTCCCTAGTGGACGAGTTGTAGTCTCGTGAGGGTTTACAGCAATGATACCCACAAATATTTTATAAAAGTAAAAAGTAGTGAAACTAATGCACACAAAAGCAAAAAGACAAGAGAAAATAGAATAAAGAAGTTAGTGACTAATTAGGTGAAACTTCTACTCCAAGTTTATTAGTTGTTTTATTTCATTCTAAATTACTGAATAAGTAAATTCTCCGATTATATTTACCATTCTTCATATACACAGCCAACATAATATTAAACAACTCATTTCGCCAATAACAGTCATAAGTGCAGTTGATAAGAGAGTAATATTTTTGTCCTAAAGTTTTATCAGATTTCACACCTTTTGTAGTAATGGAATAATTTTTTTTTGATTTTTCTGATTTTTTCTTTGATTTTTTCTTTTCTCTATTTTTTATTTATAACAATATCTTCCATCTATGTAGCGAGCTTTAGGTCGGTGGCTCCCAAACCAGTTGGCTTTAGGGCATCAGGTGTTAAGACACCCCTAAGGACTTAATTACTCAGACTTCAGATATATGTATTTTTTTTCTATCATCTTTTTTATCCATGTAGCGAGCTTTGGGCCAGTGACTCCCAAACCAGTTGGTTTTAGGGCACTAGGTATTAAAATACCCTTACAGACTTAATAACTCGGATCTGAGACGTTTTTTTTTTTATTCCATCACTTTTTTTTGAGATGCTTCTCCAATTAAACTATAGCACTGAATATTACAATCTTTTCAATTTTATCCTATGTCCGTATGTTACCATGTATGTTGATAATATCTGCCAACTAAGTATATGAAGATCCATTTTAGTCAGTTTTATGGAGAACTTACAGATTAATAATTCAAAAGTGAATAAACAAAAATTAACTTGTTTTGAATTAGGTTTGAAATACGTCTCAGGAGTGGAAATTCCTTACACAGCTATTTCTTACCAATTTCATCTTTTTAGTCAACATAACAACCACATATTTCTACTAGTCAAAACTATATTTACATGTGTGTTTTTTTTTTTTTTTTTCAAAGGCTCTTGCTGACGAATGATTGTTCACAACTAGGACTCCCCACTCAAGGGTTCAAGCGACCAAGTGAACGCACCTTTTTTATACCTTATGGTACGTGCCAACGAATTTATGGTGTGTGACTAACTGTCGAATGGACTTCCCGTTGTAGATTCCCCAGAGGGAGGGTGGAGCGAGGCTCACTTAAATACCCAAGCCCCTTAGGCTCTTATCGCTTGTTGTCAGGAATAAACAACGAGTCCTCCAAACTAGTCTGTCACAACACGCTACAGGTGAATGATTATATAGGTGCCTCCACAGCTTTTCCTTATAAAAAGGTAGTGAGTGAAGGAAGACACCAAACCATCACCTATCATTAAATTGCCCTTTGTTTTTATTAATTTTTTTTTTTTTTTGTATTTTTCAATGTCTTAAACAGTAAAAGAAGTTTAGAAGATCATACCTGATTAGCTGAAAATCTACAGGAAAATTAAAGGTTAAGTCTATAATAAATTGCATGGGTTGCCTCACTGCTAGCGCTAAATTTTTCGTCTTCAGCCAGACGTGACTGAAATCTATTTGTCAAGGCGGTTTCAGCGTCGTTTTAGATGTCCGATTAAGACATTCCCATGTGCGTTGCTTTTGAAGGGTCTCTTCCAACGGTAAGTGGCAAAAAGAGTTTTGTCTCATTCAGTGCTTGTGCCACCTTTTTAATCTTTGTTGCTCCAGTGATTCCTGAAAAGAAAGAAAGAAAATCAGGAGGTCTTGTATGGTGCTTGACTTGGAATGGAAGTTCCATTCTGTCAAGCTTTTTGGTGATATCTCTGATTTGTACTCCCCGATACAACGATGTTTCTCCTGAATACTCTGGATTTTCAATTTGGTCAGACATTTGCTCCTCCATTTGCTCTGCTTCTTGCTCCACCTTTTCTTCACAGATGAATTTTAGGATCTCGGTATTCAGCTTTTCATCTGTCATCTGTGAAATACATTTTTCAAAATTTTCAACCTGAGGATGAAAAGAAATGTCAGATTTTAGGTCTTCATCCTCTGATATGACTGGAATGATGGTTTAGGAAGATCTTCTTCAAACATCGTAGCAAAGCATGCTCCAAGATCTTCATTCTGAGGATGGAAAGTTTCATCCTTCCTTGTTGGTGCAGTTTGTACAAAAGCTCAGTTTCTTCATCCTCGTCAGAGTCAGAATAATAAAAATCAAATTGAGACTTTGTTGGTGCAGGCTCCTGAACTGATACCTCTGATTCTTGATACTGCTCAGCCTCGTCCTCTGTTATGATGTCATGATGAATCTCAGGATATTCCAGGCTTCTTCAATATTATTTGAATTTGCTCCATGAGATATGTGATTCAGGTTCTCTGTTAATTGTCTAACTTGATCTGTCATCCTCTGTATAGACGCCACTTGACTCTGAATTTGTACATCAAATTGAGCTTCCCGTTCCTCGAACAAATTTTTGAGCATGTGAATCAACTGATCTTCCTCTGATGGATCTGGTTCTTGATGAAGATCGTAAATGGATGGTGGATAAGATGGAAAATGTGATGATTCTACGTACCTTGAATGATTCCAATAATTCTGCCACTCTGAAAGGTAAATACATTGATCGCTCGGGTGGTTACCATCACAAATTACACATCTTCCCATTTCATTCTGATGAGCAAATGTAGTATTGCTTGATTCTGACTTCCAGTGTGATAGTTGTTGGGCTGGACAACAGGCCTCAGAAAACTAGACTGTTGCTCCCGGATTTGGGGTGTATCTTTTTCTGGTAAAGCTCGTAATGTTTCAAAATGTTCCATTTTTTCAATCACCTGAAAACAAAAGAAAGAAATAAAAATACAGATAATAATAAAGAAAATTAAATATAAGTAAATTAGATAGCTTCAAAATTAATAACTCAAAAAAAATAAGTCCCCGGCAACGGCGCCAAAGACTTGACCGGCGTAAACACACACGTATAACGCAAGCGCACGTATCGTTCAAGTAGTATAAAAATATCGATCCCACGAGGACTTAATTCCTATTGTTGTTATTAATTGTTGATACTATTTATTTACAATATCTAATTATAGGGAGAAGGGAATTGATTGCTTGAAATGATTTGCTTTGAATATTAGCTAAATAAACAAAAAGACAAAAGAAAATACTAAGGAAAATAAAAAGACTCAAAGATCTAGGGTTGTTAATCTTTCTAATATCAATTAAAAGATGAAGTAGTTAAATCATAGTTGGATAATTATTGAATTATTAATCTGGAACACCAAATTATGTAAAAGCCTCTTTTGAATGATCATTTACAAATACCTAGTTATAATCCAATTGAACCATATGTCTATGTCAATTAAATTACCTAGATTCATTAAGGTTAAGTTCCAATTATGACTACCCCCGCCCGACAGGTATATGTCTATCCTGTAAGGAAATCTATTAAAGGTTTATCTATCCTTAAAGAAGATCGTGGGTTGTTGAGTATAAGGTCTTTAAACTTAAAATCTCTATGTCTAGTTCATTTTAAGTTTTATCTAATCAATTTTATTAGTGATCAGTTAATAAAAAGGCATTAAGGTATGACTCAACAAATAATTCTTTAATTACCCAAACTATAATCTAACCCTTTTTAAATCGGTGATATTAGATTTTATCACAACCCTAGATATTTAACTTAGTTACAACACATAACTAAAGCTGATATAAACTTAAAAGACAGAAAATGAAATTGCTGAAAAGTAATAAAAAGAAATGCTAAGGAAAAAAGGAATTAACTTCTACTATTTACTATTTAGATATCTCCCAATAATATAATATATAATCTTGTGATATTTTAAACCAACCGTCCGGAATGGCGGTATCCTGATTAAGTCAAATTCAAATATACCAGCCATAAGGCGGAAAAAAATATAAACTTAAACCAACCGTCCAGAATGATGGTATCCTTATTAATTCAGATTTTAAGTAGTTTATATATTATTTTAAAGAGAGATTAATCTAAATAGCAAAAGTAAAAGTATTACCTCATTACCTCAGCATAGAGAAGTTACCCCCTCATATGGATGGATAGAATTACTACTACAAAGCGTAAATAAAACTGAATAAAAGAAGAAAAATGAAGAACTCTTTATTATATAAGTATTTACAGAGGATTTGGTACATTTGAAACTAAAAATTCAAAATCTATTTATAGGCAAAAAAATCTAATTTTTTTATTATTTTTTGATTTTTATTTTTTTTTTATTATTTTTCTGATTTTTATTTTTTCATTATTATTTTTTTTTGATCGCTGATCCTGAATTTCGACACGTGGCATGGTGTGCTAAAAATGACGGCTCGTTGAATCTTTGACATGTGGCATGGTGGTGCAATTACCAAAATACCCTCGGTGTCGGGACGCCCAAAATTACCAAAATACCCTTTTCGTCAAATTTCACAGTTTTGCTCCAAATCACCTCCAGAATGTCTTGAAATTTTATTTTGGTGTCGGGATGTCCAAAATTACCAAAATTTGTGTCGGGACGTCCAAAATTACCAAAATACCCTTTTTGCCAAATTTCACCAAATTTCATAGTTTTGCTTCAAATCACCTCCAGAATGTCCTGAAACTTTATTTATCTACAAAATAACACAAAACACATCAAAATATTCACAAAACTAAAGAAACTATACAAAATATTAAGTTAAATGAGTGGGAAATAGTGATACATTTATCACTCATCAAAAACCGTATGGCGAGCAACAATTACATTGTTCTCTTGTGAGTTTTATAAGTACTATACTTTGGTTTCCCTAGGATAACCTACAATTAGGCACTTATCCGATTTGGGTTCTAGTTTGGTATCATCCAAAGATATGCCTAGCATTCCCAAATCTTCAGGAATGAGAAAACCCAGTTTCTTTCCTGTTCATATCTAATATGAAATGTGTAAAACAGCTTTTTATGGAACCTTATTCAAAATAAGTTTTGCACTGTTAATGCTTATCCCTTGAAGGAAATGGTAGCTCAGATCGACTAATGATTAACCTTATCATGTCCAACAAAATTTGGTTTCTCGACTCGGACACACCGTCAAATTGACGTGTTCCGGGAGGAGTCCTCATTGAAAAAATACTATACTCTTTTAAGTATTTGAGAAACTTATTGCTTAAGTATTTTTATCATGGTCCAATCATAGCGTTTAATACTTTAGCTGATGTGTTTGTCTACTTCGTGTCGAAACTCTTTGAATTTCCGATTCGTGTTTAAAAAGAAACACATAACCATAACGCGATGCCACATCCGTAAAGGTCACGAAATATTCATATCCACATCTAGCCTAGCTAGACATGGGCCCACTTACGTCACTATGAACGAGGGCTAACGGATCGATGGCATTTACACTTTTACCAAGTAAAAGTTGTTTTAGGCACTTTGCCTAATAAACTAGATTCGTAGACATCATTTGAATAAAATCAAATTTGTCCTATTACCTACTCTTCGAAAGTGTGGATATACGAGTCTTGTTAATTGTGTCCCAGACAACAATGCCACATATAAGTCTCAACTGATTAATTCAGTTCGAGCTATTTGTTTCTCATGTCATATGTTTGAGATTCATTTATATTCAAAATAAAAATAATTTTATTCATATCTTATTTGTTTTTCTCAATATCATCTTTATATAATAAAAGACTATAGTGTTCTGGAATATAAAGGTATACCCGCAACGGGTTAAACCCTGATATAGAGATAATGTTTCTAGTCAAACTAGTTACATTGTAACAGTTCCCTAATTTTAGTACACACCCTCTTGGTAGTTCCTAAACTTAGGTCTCTACAGTTAAAACAATGACTGTCGTCCCATTTCTGACTCCCTGATAGATCTCATCTGATGTCAGTATCCCGCTCTCAGCAGATTCTGCACATCAGCACATATTTTTGTACCACATCCAGTATCTAAAATCCAATTTTAATACTAGTAAGGAACATATTTATGATAAACATATTTGAAGTCGGAGCCTTACACCACCTTCACTTCCTTAATGTCTACCTTGTCCATACGACAGTCACGCTTCTGTGACCCCGTTTGCCACATTTTAGGCAGACACCTTGGGATATGTCCTTTGTCTTCCCAGAAGATTATAATGACTTTACCTTTGCCCTTTTCCACACTCCAGAAGCCTTTGGTCAAGCCTTGGTCTTCTAGAATATCGAAGTAAGATGCGCCTTGCGCTTCTTTCCTTATTGTAAACTTTGGCTTTGTCTCATTGAGTATAGCCATTAACTCTCCAAGAGTTTACAATTGCAATTTAGTACTTCTAAGATCTAAGAATAGATCTATGAATATCCTTCAATTTCATTATCATTCTATAAGGATCTAATCCTTAGTTCTAATTAAGAAATTAAAGAGTCTATTTGGCAAGCTTATTGGATTAAGCACTAAATTTATCATCACATGAATCTTCCAAAGATCATGCTCTACTATTTGCTTAACTCCGGGCTTAGGCCCAAGATGTTACTCTATCAAATATAATAACTTCTCAGTTTTCAGGACTATCCTGAAGTTTTATTCCCAATTTGAAAATTAAAGTCGTTTAAATACATTTTCACCCAGGATTATGTTTTAAACACTAATCTTTCAATTATCTTGATTCTAATAGTCCAACTATTTAATCAACGATTTTAGGTACTATTAATTATAATGATTACTATAGTCTAACTATATAATCAACTATAATTTAATTGGTTAAATTCAATTATATTGATTACTATAATCCAATTATAAAATCAACTATTAATTGAAGTAGTTAATTAAAATATATTGATTACTCTATTCCAATTATATGATCAACTATAAATGAAATAGTTTGAATACAGTCCAACTGTTTAATTAAAACAACGATTAAATATTAGTCCAACTAATATATTGATTTGTATTGACGAAAAATTGAAATGAGTGCATATTGGCAAGTAACTAAACGAATATTTCAAATTTAATACTTGCCTCCCACTATTTTTCGGCGAGCCTCTAACCCTCTGTTGAGTACTCGGGAAACCTTGTTTCCTAGTGGGCTAGGATCTTGTTAAATAACACACAATCTTGACTTTGGCCAATAAATTATATGATAATTAACTAGGTAGATCTCTAAGATCAATTGAATCCCATCTAATTCCTAGATCCAGTAGGTGGACATCCAAGTCTGAAACATATATCCTATATATGCCAGTATATCCAATATATTGCCTAACCTTTTTCCTCTTAATCAACTAAGCCTTGGCTTTGGCACAGCAAACTTAGTGATCCCAGTTAAGCGGAACCCATTAACCTTGGAAAGCTTCGTAATCAATGTCGATGGACAAGAAGTGATTCAAACACATCTGCGACGGACAAAGGTCTTGACTTTGGCCAACAAACCAATGCCAGTCTTGGATCTTGAGTAAGAATCACTCAATGGAAGGAAAAACGCTTAATATGATGTTGAGGGTTTTTCGCGTGTAATTGGCAACCAATTAATTATCTTTGTTATGGTCTCATCATCATACACCCTTAAACATGCATTCTCAACACATAATAAGGTGCATATAATAAAATAATAATGATATGCGGATGGATACTTAACACATTGTTCCTAGAACAAATCTCTCCCTTTCATCTCTCCCGCTAGCACATGTATCACTTCTACCCAATTACATAACACTTCTAAACAAACCTCATTTACATTGAGGGGAATCGGTGAGAAGAGAAATACAACGAGTAACGAGGTAATAGGCTGGACACGCAGGTCCACTTTAATAAATCTAAATTTATTACAAAAATTTCCAAAATTGCCCCACCCATCTAATATCCATCTTATATACATTATTCATACATCGCAACCATGTATTCACACAAGCATGTTATCAATCAATCTAATCCAATTATTTAATCTGAATATTAATGACCATCCAATGTTCAAACAACGATTTGATTTTGCGCGAGTCCGACTCATTTAACGAATAAGTACTCAAAGTATGAATTCTTGAATTAAATTAAACTACAATATTAAATCCAATTTAATTTGTATTTAATACTAATTCTATATTTAATTCCAAATTAAATATTACACTTTATTAATGAACCTTTAGCGACTTAGATTCTAAATCTAATCTTTACAGGTCTCCAAGCCCAATTAACATCCAATGTCAATTTAATTTAAAGTCCATTGGGCTTTCAATTAATTTCTTAAGGCATGGACTTTTGGTCAATTTGGGTCAAACCCAAATACCAAAGCCCATTTAAGGAATCACCCTTATTTGCCAAGAAACCAATTTTGGCCCATTAGGCCCAATTAAAATTAAAGGTCCATTAAGTCATAATTGGACTTTATGGAAATGGTTTTGGGCCCAATTGGATCCAACCAATTTAGGCTAAACCTAACTTGGTACAACAAATCCCATTAAGCCCAATTACAACTTTAAAAGCTCAATTCCAAATTTAAGCCAAATTAATTAAATCACAAAATTCCAAATTTCATAACTTAATTAACCTAAGTGTATTGCCATAATTAATTAACTAAATTAATATTTCCAAAACACCAATTAGCCTAATTAATTATGCTCATTATCATCAACATATGTCCAACACATTTGAATCAAAAAATCACATCATTATACATGCTACATGTCTCGGCATTTTGGGGTTTTATTATTTGATCCCGAATTCAATCCAATTAAATCCTAAATCAACATTACCCAATGTTTTCCAACTCGTCCAATGATCAAAAATAGAAAATACCATGACATTAGGGTATGTATATGTTTCGGCCAAGCCTCACATATAGGGGAAAATTTGTCCAATTCAAAATTCATCAAATCGACAATGCATAACACCATGTTATCATAATTTAAGCATACTCAAACAATCAATTTCACTCAAACATGCTCAAATCAATTTTGCCCAATATTTACCCTAATAAAGTTTCATGCTCAAAATGGCTCAAGATACCATTGTTGGGTTTCTATAAAGTCCCAAGGATCAATTCAAGCAATGAAACACATATTTCAATACTCGTAAAAGCATGACAGAATCATACTTACAACGATCGGTTATGGTGATGTGAGGAACAACAAAAACTTCAAGCTTTTCCCTCCAAGGTTCTCGGCTTTGTGCTCCTCCATAATTTCGGTCAACTACATGAAATGAGTTTCCTATCACCTTAGGATGACCCTTTATGTGCTTGCAATGGAAAACTTGCCACAAAGTTTCCATTTCACTATTCTTGTTCACGGTTTTGTGAAGAAATTGAGAGAGGAAGAAGTTTTGGCCCCTTGGCCGAATCTATGAGAGAGAGAAAGTGATGTCTTGGTTTTGTTTTCTAAGAACCTTATACCAAAAACCTAATCCAAAATTTTATAAATGGCTTTCAAAAAGCCAAATAAAATTTTGGAGCCAAAAAATAATTAAAGCTTTCCAGCTACCACAATCAATCACAAGTGTCAAGTTGTCACATCAGTCAAAGTCACTAGACATCACATCAATTTGATTGACTAGTGATTTGACGCTTGATGTGACTTGCGAGCCGCACTTAAATTCGCAATGCGAGTGCGCCCGTAAACACTCCCGGGCTCGGGTTCGCTAATTCCAAATTAAAGAATTTTCCGTTGCGACGTAATTAAATAATTATGCCTAGCAAAATTACTATTACGTCACTAACGAATTAATTCTAAATTAACTCGTTCACCCAAATTAAATTCTAAATTTAATTCCGTGTCGAAATCCAATTTCGTATAATATATCGAATATATTATTTTATCGATTAATTCCAAATTAATCGTTCTCTCTCCTTAATTAATATTTTATCCCAGATAAAATATCTCCGTAATTAATCCCAGATTAATTTTCTCTCTTATAATTAATCATAGATTAATAAACTATGAGTCATACGTCATCGGTGAATCTTCGGGAAGCGACCCATGAGATCCCCGAATATGTTGGCAGTAAATCCGGTCGTCGGACTATCCGAACACGTAAGTACCTAGTACTACGTTTTTTCCAATTTACAAGACATGGTTGGCTTCTAGCAAAGCACTGTGCCTACCAAATTCTCAAGAAATATTCTTACTGGAATATGTGATCTATATTAGGCGTAGTATACGTAGTATTGCGTATTTCGATCTTGCATCGGATGTCACGTGCAAGGCCTGGGGCTGAAGTGTGTCTGCCCCGTACGAAGCACATATCGGATCTCTGGTAACTAGTCTCTATAATCGGATAAACATGACCTAGTCATAATATCCCGATAGTTGCAGCATATAAGAGCATCATTTCCGTATCATATGTGATTATCTTCTCCACTTTGACTGGAGTGATACTTCCATCTCGATATCACACCCAATACATTATGATTCTCAATATACCCAGAAGACGCGTACACATATCCTGTTAAAGCCCTGGACGACCAAAACCAAAGTACATTGATTGTCGCATGTATTAGCGGTGGAAGTCTCAAGTTAAGACCAAATACACCTACCCTGATTCAGACTTCCATAGACACATAGTTATACTACCAATGGAATTCCGAGGGGTCTATCCAAAGCAAAGTTGTTTCCCGTACCATCGGTAAACACAACCTCATATTACACTTGCATTAGTATCCTATACCCAAATATATGAGAACTATGCCGTTATGCTCCCACAACGCACACAAGTGTAATACTAGTCTACTCCGCATTATCGATGTCTAGTCTCGATAATACTACTACTAGGGATATTTAATGATTAAACCTTTGTGCATTGATACTATCTCATATCTTATCAATCCTGAACTAATCATATAGAACTTCTATCATTTATACATTTTGGTAATCTAATTACAAATGATAAAAGAGCAATTTCATTTGTCATATAGTTAATTTGTACAACAACACCATGATCTGTACAAATAGTGAAGCTATTGGTCATAACTGCCCAACAGTAAGCCCGAATGCACATGCTTCATACTCAGCCATGTTGTTAGTCACTTCGAACGTAAACCTCTTGGCCATAGGTAGGGTCTCTCCCTCGGGTGTCACTATTACGATCCCAATTCCAGCTGCTTTGCAGTTCACTGCTCCGTCGAAATACATTTTCCATCCTTGGACTACTATAGCCTGGATTTCCTCGTTAGGGAACTCAAACTTGTACTGATCCCCTTCAATGGGTTGTAACGCAAGAAACTCTGCTACGGCTCGCCGTTTGATCACCTTGGAAGTGAGGTACTCGATATCAAATTCTGTTAGTAACACCAACCATCTGCCCAACTTCCAAACTGTTGAAGACACTGAATGCAGATACTTCTAAGGATTCTCCTTTGCTACCACATGGATCTTGTAAGATTGGAAGTAATGATGTAATTTTCTGGACGTCCACACTACTGCCAAACAAATATTTTCTACTTCTTGATAGCGGGCTTCATACAGAAACAACTTTTTACTGAGGTAGTAGATTGCATGCTCTACCCCCGTCTCATCTGCTTGTACCATCGTTGCCCCCAGTGCTTCAGGTTCAATAGCTAAATAGAGTACCAAAGGTCTGCCCTGTCTAGGAGGTTTCAACACATGAGGCTTCACTAATATTCTCTGATCTTGTCAAAGGCTTCCTGACACTGCTTATTCCACTTCACTGGCTAGTCTTTTCTCAACAGTTTGAAGATAGGCTCACATACCGAGGTCAACTTAGCAATAAACCGACTGATGTACTGGATTTTCCCAAGGAATGCTCTGACTTCTTTTTCTATCTTTGGTGCTGGCATTTCAGTAACTGCATTGATCTTTTCGGGGTCTATTTCTATTCCTCCTGTTGGACAATTATGACCCATAGTGTCACTAGTTGTATAGATCACGGTGTTGTTGTACAAATTAACTATGTGACAAAGGAGATTGCACTCTTATCATTAGTGATTAGATCACCAAGATATATAAATGATAGGAGGTCCTAATGATTTGTTCCTGGATTGAGAATGATATGAGACAGTATCATTCCACGAAGGATAAATCTTTAAATATCCATAGTCAGAGTATTATCGAGATTGGACATCGATAAATATGTAAAAGACTAGTATTACACTTGTGCGCGTTGTGAGGGCATAACGGCATAATTCTCATATATTTGGGTATATGATACTCATGCAAGTGTAATAGGAGGTTGTGTTTTACCGATGGTACGGGAAACAGCTTCGCTCTGGATAGACCCCCTCGAAATTCCATTGGTAGTATGACTATGTGTCTATGGAAGTCCGAAATCAGGGTAGGTGTATTTGGTCTTAACCTGAGACTTGCACCGCTAATACTTGTGACAATCAATTACTTTGGTTTTAGTCGTCCAGGGCTTTAACCGGTTTCTATGTATGCCTCTTCTGGGTATATCGAGAATCATAGTTTGTTGGGTGTGATGTCATGACGGAAGTGTCACTCCAGTCATATGGAGATGATGGTCACGTAGGATACGATATTGGTTCTCTTATGTACTGGAGTCATCGGGATAAAATGACAAGGTCAGGTTTATCCGATTATAGAGACTAATTACCAGACATCCAACATGTGTTTCGTACGGGGCAGACACAATTCCAGCCCCAGGCCTAGCACATGATCATCCGATACTAGATCGAAATACGTAATACTATGTATACTACGCCTGATATAGATCCTTATATTCCTATAAGGATATTTCTGGAGAATTGGGTAGGCATGACGCTTTGCTAGAAGCCAACCTTTTCTTGTAAATCGGTACAAACGTAATAGTAGGTACTTACGTGTTCGGATAGTCCGATAACCGAATTTACTGCCAACATATCCGAGGATCTCATGGGTCGCTTCCCGAAGATTCACCGATGATGTATGACTCACACTTTTATTAATCTGGGATTAATTAGAAGAGAGAGAAAATTAATCTGGGTTAATTACAGAGATATTTTATCTGGGATAAAATATCAATTAAAGAGAGAGAAAATTATTAATTTGGAATTAATCGATTATTAATATATTCGATATATTAAACGAAATTTGATTTCGACGCGGAATTAAAATTAGATTTTAATCGGGTGAACGATTTAATTTAGAATTAATTCATTAGCGATGTGAATAGTTTTTTTGCTAAGCATAATCAATTAATTACATCGCAACGGAAAATTCATTAATTTGGAATTAGTGAACCTGAGCCCGGGATTGTTTACGAGCGCATTCGCATTTCGAATTCGAGTGCGGCACGCAAGTCAAATCAAGCGTCAAATCACTAGTCGCATCTAGCATCACATCATTCGTCAATCAAGTGATAGATGTTTTTCACTTTGAGTGATTGACGCAAGTCACTATTCATGATTGATGGGAATTGATGGAAGTGGTTGAAGCCTTTAATGGCTTTACTTTTTTGTATTTGATAAATCAACTTTATTTGATTTTTTGAAATTGAAAAAGGTGTATTAGATACACTAAATCAAATACCAAAAATATCACTTCAATTCTCTCTCTCTCTTCTCACGTTTTTGGGAGCCAAAATTGCTCTCTCTCTCTCTCGGCCTTGGAGGCATTCTTCTCCCATTAACTGGTTCTGTTTTTGCCGTGAAAATGGAGAAGCAAATGAGTGATTTTGTTGCAAAATCAAAGTGCTAGCACACTCTAGGAGACATACGAAGGTGATAGGGAAACCCACCCGCGAGCTTGGAATACCATTCGAAAGCTTGGAGCTTGTATTCTTGAAGATTGAAGCCGAAAATGGGGACTCCAAATCAGCTCACTGCCGAGAGCATGGAGAGGGCAGAAACCAGATTTTGTCTTCATTCACGTCGCTCAACCGATCATTGTGAGTATTCCGCAACTCCTTAAATGTATTCACATGTTATTTTCAATGCTTGAAATGATCTTGGGATGCTTAGAATATTCCAACAATGGTACTTGAGCAAGGTTGAGCATGAAAATATTTTAGGGTTAAAATTTGAGTAAAACATTTTTGATCATGGTTTAATGAAATTGGATGATTGAGTATGCTTAAAACATGTTGAATTGAAGATTGATTGGATCAATTTCAAGAAATTGTGTTTGGAACATTTTTCCCCAATTTTTTGAGGCTTGGCCGAATTATAGAATAGCCCTAATGTCTTAATGTTTTTTGATTTTAATCATTGGATGAGTTAGAATCATGTTGGGAATGTTGATTTAATGTTTGATTGGATTCAATTAGATTGGATTTAAATTTGGACACAAAATTCCCTTTTGGCCGAGACTTATATAGCATGTATATGGGTTTGATTTTTGTTAAATTATGTTGGACATGATTTAATGATGATAAGCATGATTAATTAGGCTAATTTGGTGTTTTGGAAATATTGATTTGGGCAATTAGTTATGCTATGCACTTTGTTTAATTAAATTATGAAATTGGATTTTTATGGTTTAATTAAATTGGGCTTAAAATTGGATTTGGGCTTGTTATGTTGTTATTGGGCTTATTGGGCTTGGTTGTACCAAGTTTGGGTTTAGGCTAAATTGGCTGGATCCAATTGGGCCCAAAATCGCATCCATAAAGCCCAAATGCGACTAATGGACCTTTAAAGTTTAATTGGGCCTAATGGGCCTAAATTGATTTCTGGGCTTATGGGGTAACTCCCGGATTGGACTTTGGTTATTGGGTTTGACCCGAGCTGACCAAAAGTCCACGCCTTAAAGAAATTAATTAAAAGCTCATTGGACTTTAATTAAATTAATATTGGATATTAATCGGGCTTTGAGACCCGTAACGATTAAATTTGGAATTTAAGTCTTAAAGGTTTATTAATAAAGTGTATATTTAATATGGAATTAAATAATGAATTAGTATTAAATACAACTTGAATTGGATTTAATTATGTAGTTTAATTTAATTCGAGAATTCGTACTTTGAGTACTTATTCGCAAAACGAGTTTGACTCGCGTAAAATCAAATCGTTGTTTGAACATTGGATGGTCACTAATTATCAGATTAATTAATTTGATTAGATTGATTGATAACATGCTTGTTTGAATACATGGTTGCGATGCATGAATAATGTATATCGAATGGATATTAGAAGGGTGGGACAATTTTAGAAACTTTTGTAATAAATTTGGAATTTATTAATTGGACCTGCGTGTCCAGCCTTATTACCTCCTTACTATTTGTATTCTCTTCTCACCTATTCCCCTCAATGTAAATGAGGTTTCTTTAGATGTGTAGTGTAACGGGTAGAAGTAAATATTTGTGCTAGCAGGATAGAGAAATGGAGAGATTTGATCTAGGATCAATGTGTAAAGTATCCATCCGCATATCATTATTATTTATTTATACGCGCTTTATTATGTATTTAGAATGCATGTTTAAGGGTGTATGATGATGAGACCTTAACAAAGATAATAAATTGGTTGCCAATTTGCACGCGAAAAAAACCCTCGCAAAATATTAAGTGTTTTTCGTTCCATTGAGTGATTCTTACTCAAGATCCGAGACTGGCATTGGCTTGTTGGCCAAAGTCAAGGCCTTTGTCCGTCGAGGATGTGTTTGAATCATGGGAGCTTTGTTCCATATCGGTGTCTTGTCTAAGTTGTGGTTTGTTGGCCAAAGTCAAGACCACTTCTTGTCCATCGACATTGATTACGAAGCTTTCCATGGTCAATGCGTCACGCTTAACTAGGATCACTAAGTTTGTTGTGCCAAAGCCAAGGCTTAGTTTATTCAGAGGAAAAATGTTAGGCAATATATTGGATATATTGGCATATATAAGATATATGTTTCGGACTTGGATGTCCCCCTACTAGATCTAGAAATTGGATTGGATCCAATTGATCTTAGAGATCTACCTAGTTAATTATCATACAATTTGTTGACCAAAGTCAAGATTGTGTGATATTTAACGGGATCCTAGCCCGCTAGGAAACATGGTTTCCCGAGTACTCGATAGAGGGTTAGAGGCTCGCCGAAAAAAAGTGGGAGGCAAGAATTGAATTTGCAATATTCGTTTAATTACTTTCCATACGCGCTCAAATAAATATCATTCGTCAAATAAATTAAATGTTAGTTGGACTAATATTTAAATAGTTGTTTTAATAAACAGTTGGACTGTATTCAAACTATTCATCTATAGTTGATTATGTAATTGGATTATAATAATCAATATATTTGATTTATTATATTATAGTTGAATATATAGTTGGACAATAATAATCATTATAATAAAAAGTACCTAAATCATTGATTAAATAGTTGGACTATTAGAATCAAGATAAAATTGAAAGATTGACATTTAAAACATAATCATAGGGAAAATATATTTAAATGGTTTAATTTTCAAATTGGGAATAAAATTTCAGGATGGTCCTGGAAACTAATAAGTTACTTTATTTGATAAAATAACATATTAGGCCTAAGCCCGGAGTTGAGCAAATAGTAGAGCATGATCTTTGGAAGATTCATGTGATGATAACTTTAGTGCTTAATTCATTAAGCTTGTCGCAATAGACTCCTTAATTTCTTAATCGGAACTAAGGATTAGATCCTTAATATATGATAATTAAATTGAAGGATCTTCTTATATCTATATTTAGATTTTAGAAGTACAATTGCAATAATAACTCTTGGAGAGTTAATGACTATTCTCAAGGAGACAAAGTCAAAATTTGAAATAAGGCAAGTAGCGCTAGTCGCACCTTACTTCGATATTCTAGAAACCCGAGGCTTGGCCAAAGGCTACTGGAATGTGGACAAAATCATTATAATCTTCTAGGAAGATAAAGGACATATCCCAAAATACCTGCCTAAAATGAGGCAAACGGGATCGCGGAAGCGTGACTGCCGTTTGGACAAAGCATACATGAAGGAATAGAAGACGGGCAAGACTCTGACTTCAAATATGTTTGTCATAAATATGTTCACTACTAGTATTAAAATTGGATTTTAAATACTTAGTGTGATACATAAATATTTACTGATGTTCAGAATCAGCTATGAACAGGATACAGACTTCAGTTGAGATTAATCTGCAAATTGGAAACGGGACGAAAGTCATTGTTTTAACCGTAGATACCTAAGTTTAGGAACTACCATTCGGGTGTGTAACTAAATTTGGAAACTATTATAATGTAACTAGTTTGACTAGAAACATTATCCCTATATCAGTGTTCAATTCGTTACGGATGAACCTTTATATTCTAGAACACTAAAGTGTTTTATTTTATAAAGATGATATTGAGATAAACACATTAGATGTGAATAACAGTATTTATTTTTGAATATAAATAAATCTTAAACATATAATATGACAAACAAACAGCTCAAACTGATTTGATCAGAAAAAATTAATTGTGGCATTGTTGTCTGGGACACGATTAAACAAGAATCGTATATCCGCACTTTTGAAGAGTGGGTACCAGGACTAATTTGATTCCATTCAAATAATGTCTACGAATCTAGTTTTTTGGGCAAAGTGCCTAAAACACTATTTACTTGGTAAAAGTACAAATGACACCGATCTGTTAGCCATAGTTCATAGTGAAGCAAGTGGGCCAATGTCTAGCTAAGCTAGAGGTGGATATGAATATTTCTTGACCTTACGGATGTAGCATCGCGTTATGGTTATGTGTCTCTTTTGAAACACAAATCGGAAACTTTTAAAGTTTCGACACGAAATATACAAACAGATCGGCTAAAGTATTAAACCATCACGAAAAGACTGTAATGAAAATACTTAAGCAATAAGTTTCTAATATACTTGAAAGAGTAAAGTATTTTTTCAAAGAGGACTCCTGCAGGAACACGTCATCCTAACGGTGTGTCCGAACCAGAGAAACCAAATTTTTTTGGACATGATAAGGTTAATCATGAGTCGCTTTGAGCTACCATTTCCTTCAACGGATAAGCTTTAAACAGTGCATAACTTATTTAGAATAAGGTTCCATAAAAATCTGTTTGACGGATTTCATATTAGATATGAATAGGAAAGAAACTGGGTTTTCTCATTCCTATATATTTGGGTATGCTAGGCATACGTTTGGATGATACCAAACTAAAACCCAAATTGGATAAGTGCCAATTGTAGGTTATCCTAGGGATACCAAAGTATAGTACTTATATAACTCACTAGAGAATAATGTAATTGTTGCTCGCCATGCGGATTTCCTAAGAGGAATACCTTAATGGAACACATAAATAGTTCATCAAGGATGAAACTATACCAGTAATCTTCGAATACACAAGAACCGCGTATGTCGGAGAGAGTCAGAAAACAACCTGGGGTATGGGTTTCTAATCTCACCTCGTAAAGATGTCAATCTTTTGAGTTATACCAACTGACTACGTATGAGGAAGTGATACAAGGTATCGAATCCCTATTATGGTAAAGTTCCATGACATCCGAAATGGATTCCATGTATATCAACTTAGTTTGGACACAAGTTGTTGTTGTTAGACAGTAATGACCCATAGCGTCACTATTTTGTAAATGATATTGTATTATTGTACAAATTAACTATGTAGTAATGAAATTGCCTTTTACCGTTTTGTAATTTATTTACTTTGATATATAAATGGTAAAAGTCCCTATGATTAATTCCGGATTGAGATGATATGAGACAGTATCAATCCATAAGGTTTAATCATTAAATATCCCTAGTCGTAGTATTATCGAGATTGGACATCGATAATGCGGAATAGACTAGTACTGCACTTGTGCGTGTTGTGAGGGCACAACAGCATAGTTCTCATATATTTGAGTATTGGATACTTATGCAAGTGCGGTATGAGGTTGTGTTTTACCGATGGTACGGAAAACAGCTTCGCTCTGGATAGACCCCGCGGAATCCCATTGGTAGTATGTCTGCGTGTCTATGGGAGTCCGCTTCAGGGTAGGTGCATATGGTCTTAACCTGAGACTTGCATCGCTAGTACTTGCGACAATCGGTAGACTTTAGTTTTGGTCGTCCAGGGCTTTAACAGGTTCTGTGTACACCTCTTCTAGGTTTATCGGGAATCGTAGTGTATTGGGTGTGATGTCAAGACGGAAGTATCACTTCAGACATATGGAGATGATGATCGCGCAGGATACAGAACTAGTACTCTATAATGGTTGCAACCATCGGGATAATATGACAAGGTCAGGATTATCCGATTCAAAGAGACTAGTTGCTTGATGTCCGATATATGTATCGTACGGGGCAGACACATCTCCAGCCCCAGGCCTTACATGTGATCATCCGATACTGGATCAGTATACACTATACTACGGTATACTACGCCTGTTATAGATCTTATATTCCAGTAAGAATATTTCTAGAGAATTGGGTAGACATGGCGTTTTGCTAGAGGCTAACCTTGTCTTGTAAATCGGTAAAAACGTAGTACTTGGTACGTACGTGTTCGGATAGTTCGACAACCGGATTTACTGCCAACATATCTAGAGGTCTCTTGGGTCGCTTCCCGAAGATTCACCAATGACGTATGATTCAAACTCGATTAATCTTGGATTAATTACGGAGAGACTTTATCTTGGATAAAGTACTATATAAAGAGAGAGAACGATTAATTTGGAATTAATCGTAAAATTATTATATTCGATATAATAATCGAAATTCGATTTCGACGCGAAATTAAAATTAGATTTTAATTCGGGCAAACGAGTTAATTTAGAATTAATTCGTTAGCGACGTAAATAATAATTTCGCTAGGCGCAATTATTTATTTAAATTCGATTTAATTAACGTCGCGACGTAAGTTCGGTTTTTCGGAAATATCGAACCCGAACGCGTGAGTGCACGTGGGCCCACTTTCATTTGGAAACGTGTGGGGCCCACATGACACATGTCATTATATGCATTATTTAATTGTTGATGCATTGCATGGAGATAGTGTACAATGCACTCAAGGGTTTTGCATGGAAATTGAGTGTTTGACACTCTAAGCCATTGCATGATTTGTGTCATAAGTTTATTATTAATTAATAAATATTATGGCATAAATATAAATTGATTTTTGTAACAAAAAAATTAGATCTCTCCTCTCTCTCACATTGCCGAAAACTTCACTGCAGTTTTGGCTCTCCACTTTTCTGTTTTTGTTGCAAAAACTTGAAGAATGTGTGCATGTTTGGAACATAAAATACACATCTTTGGCTAGCACCATCAAGGGATCATACAAAGGTGTTATGGGAAACTCATCTTAGAGCTTGGAAGGATCAAAAATTGCTTGGAGCTTCTCTTTTCTGTTTGGCCGAAACCCTCACTGCACAAAGGAGAAATTTTTGTTTCATCAACGCATCCGCATTCCGATCTTTGTGAGTATGATTCCGCCATACTTCAATATTGTTCATTCATTTATATGTTTTGTTTGCTCTTTTGATCTTGGGACATGGATTAGAATTTCCAACAGTTGTACCGCACGGCATTGTGCCTATTGGTACTATATAAGTCTTCAAGGAAGACATACATGGAAGGCAACATACCAACCTATAAAGCTAGGCTTTTAACGGAAAGGTATCATTATCAACATTTTGTTGATTACAATTCAACCTTTTACCTATTGCCATGGTAAATCCATTTGGATAATGCTGGCTGACGCTGCATGTTTCATTTATGAAATATACGAGCTGAACAGGAAAATCGTTTTCCTGAAAAGGAAACCTTTTGGAGGATGTTTACAACATCCTAACGGTTTTGTCGTACAATAACTAGCAAACAAGGTTTGCAGGTTACTCGATCCATGTTTGGATTGAAGCAAGCATTAGATTCTTGGAATTATCATTTTGATGTAATCATAATGGTTTATGATTTAATTCAAAACAAAATGATTTTTGTGTATATAAGAGGGTTAGTGGGAGCGCACTGACAATAAATGTCCTATAAATAATGATAATATTTCATTTCTTGGAAATGACATTCCCATAATATAATCGGCGAAAGCTTGGCTTTTAAGAAAACTCTCCGAGAAATCGTACATTGAAAAATATACCCGACCTGGTGTCTCATACGCTTTGAGCATATGGATTCACAAACAGGCTAATCCAAGTGATAGTCATTGGATTGAAGTTAATAACATCCATTAGTATATTAGAGAAGTAAGGATGTTGTCTTATACTATGGAGATTGGGAACTTGAAGTGACTGGGATCACTACTGCAAGTTTCCTAACCGATTAAGCGACTATAAGTCGCAAAAGGTACTATACAGTTTGAATGACGGAACAGTGAGCTGGAAATCTTCCAAGCAAGATACTGTTACCGAATAAACAACAAATATAGGTTATTGCTGCAGCTGAGGCAACAATAGAAGCCATTTGGGTCAATAAAAAATCTAATTAGATTAGATATAATTCTGTTAGTAGCTGAGCTAGGCATCAGCACAGGCTAAAGAATTAATGGTCTCATCAATGATCCAGATACATACTTCGATAATCATCTGATTCGTTCGAATCATACATCATGGCAATGTAATGATCGAATAAATCGCATTAGATGATAATCATGCAAATCCGCTTATGAAAGCTTTTTCTCAGCAATTTGAGCCAACCGTACATAGTTTGAGTGTCAGAAACTTGAGTGACTGGCTATAGGCCAAGTGGGAGATTGTTTGACAATTATGAACCATAGCGTCACTATTTGTACAGATCACGGTGTTGTTGTACAAATTAACTATGTGACAAAGGAGATTGCACTCTTATCATTTGTGATTAGATCACCAAGATATATAAATGATAGGAGGTCCTAATGATTTTTTCCTGGATTGAGAATGATATGAGACAGTATCATTCCACGAAGGATAAATCATTAAATATCCATAGTCAGAGTATTATCGAGATTGGACATCGATAAATACGTAAAAGACTAGTATTACACTTGTGCGCATTGTGAGGGCATAACGACATAGTTCTTATATATTTGGGTATAAGATACTCATGCAAGTGTAATAGGAGGTTGTGTTTTACCGATGGTACAGGAAACATATTCGCTCTGGATAGACCCCCTCGGAATTCCATTGGTAGTATGACTATGTGTCTATGGAAGTCCGAAATCAGGGTAGATGTATTTGGTCTTAACCTGAGACTTGCACCGCTAATACTTATGACAATCAATATACTTTGGTTTTGTTCATCCAGGGCTTTAACTAGTTTCTGTGTACGCCTCTTCTGGGTATATCGAGAATCGTAGTGTGTTGGGTGTGATGTCTAGACGGAAGTGTCACTCCAGTCATATGGAGATGATGGTCACGTAGCATACGGTACAGGTTCTCTTATGTACTGCAGTCATCGAGATAAAATGACAAGGTCAGGTTTATCTGATTATAGAGACTAGTCACAAGACATCCAACATGTGCTTCGTACGGGGCAGACACAATTCCAGCCCCAGGCCTTGTTGGTTTCTATAATATGTCCCAAGGAAAGATTAAGCATATATGAAATACAACAAAGAATATATATAATCATGAAGTATGGCGGAATCATACTTACAATATCTTGTGATGAAGAAAATCAAGCCAAGATGGAAGCTCCAAGGTGGATGATTTTCGGCCAAGGTGAGAAGTTGTGGAAAGCTCCAAGCTTTGAGTATTCCAAGCTCTATGATGGTTTCCCTATCACCTCTTTTGATCCCTTGAAAGGTGCTAGCCTTGCATGTGAGGAGATGTTCCAAACAATCACACTTTCTTCAAGCTTTTGGCAACCAAAATGAAGAAGATGAAGACCAAAAACTGCATGCAGTTTTCGGCCAAGTGAGAGAGAGAAGAGAGATTTTTCTTTTTGTTCTAATTGATTTTTGATACCAAAAATCAATTTATATTTATGCCATAATATTTATTAAATAATAATAAATCTATGACACAAGCCATGCAAAGGCTTAGAGTGTCAAACACTCAAATTCCATGCATAACATTAGAGTGTATTATACACTATCACCATGCAATGCATTATCAATAAAATAATACATATAATGACATGTGTCAAGTGGGCCCCACACGTTTCCAAATGAAAGTGGGCCCACGTCCACTCACGCGTTCGGGTTCGATATTTCCGAAATACCGAACTTGTGTCGCGACGTTAATTAAATCGAATTTAAATAAATAATCGCGCCTAGCGAAATTATTATTTACGTCGCTAACGAATTAATTCTAAATTAACTCGTATGCCCGAATTAAAATCTAATTTTAATTTCGCGTCGAAATCGAATTTCAATTATTATATCGAATATAATAATTTTACCGATTAATTCCAAATTAATCGTTCTCTCTCTCTAAATAAGGCACTTTATCCGAGATAAAGTTTCTCCGCAATTAATCCAAGATTAATTAAGTTCGAATCAAATATCATAGGTGAATCTTCAGGAAGCGACCCAAGAGATCTCCGGATATGTTGGCAGCAAATACAGTCGTTGGATAATCCGAATACGTACGTACCTCGTACTACGTTCTTACCGATTTACAAGACAAGGTTGGCTTCTAGCAAAGCGTCATGCCTACCCAATTCTCCAGAAATATTCTTATAGGAATATAAGATCTATATCAAGCGTAGTATACCGTAGTATTGCGTACATCGATCCAGTATCGGATGATCACATGCTAGGCCTGGGGCTGTAGATGTGTCTGCCCCGTACGAAACATATATCGGACATCAAGCAACTAGTCTCTTTAAATCGGACAATCCTGACCTGGTCATATTGTCCCGACGGTTGCAACCTTTTATAGAGTACTAGTTTTGTGTCCTGCGTGATCATCACCTCCATATGTCTGAAGCGATACTTCCATCTTGACATCACATCCAATACACTACGATTCTCGATAAACCCAGAAGAGGTGTACACAGAACCGGTTAAGGTCCCCAACCACCAAAACCAAAGTTTACCGATTGTCGCAAGTACTAGCGATGTAAGTCTCAGGTTAAGACCATATACACCTACCCTGATGCGGCCTCCCATAGACACGCAGACATACTACCAATGGGATTCCGCGGGGTCTATCCAGAGCGAAGCTGTTTTCCGTACCATCGGTAAAACACAACCTCCTATCGCACTTGCATAAGTATCCAATACTTAAATATATGAGAACTATGCCGTTGTGCCCTCACAACGTGCACAAGCGCAATACTAGTCTATTCCGCATTATCGATGTCCGATCTCGATAATACTCCGAGTAGGGATATTTAATGATTAAACCTTTGGGGACTGATACTGTCTCATATCATTCTCAGTCCAGGTACTGATCATATGGACTTTCGCCATTTATAAATCAAAGTAAATAATATTACAAAACGGAAAAAGGCAATTTCATTATCACATAGTTAATTTTGTACAATAATACAATATCATTTACAAACAGTGACGCTATGGGACATAATGTCTAACAGGCCTAGCACGTGATCATCCGATACTGGATCGAAATATGCAATACTACGTATACTACACCTGATATAGATCCTTATATTCCTGTAAGGATATTTCTGGAGAATTGGGTAGGCATGACGCTTTGCTAGAAGCCAACCTTGTCTTGTAAATCGGTACAAACGTAATATTAGGTACTTACGTGTTTGGATAGTCCGACGACCGAATTTACTGCCAACATATCCGGGGATCTTATGGGTCGCTTCCCGAAGATTCACCGATGATGTATGACTCGCACTTTTATTAATCTGGGATTAATTAGAAGAGAGAGAAAATTAATCTGGGATTAATTGCAGAGATATTTTATCTGGGATAAAATATCAATTAAATAGAGAGAAAACGATTAATTTGGAATTAATCGATTAATTAATATATTCGATATATTAAACGAAATGGATTTTGACGCGGATTTAAAATTAGATTTTAATTCGGGCGAATGAATTAATTTAGAATTAATTCATTAGCGACGTGAATTGTGATTTCGCTAGGCATAATCATTTAATTACGTCGCAACTGAAAATTCATTAATTTGGAATTAGCGAACCCGAGCCCGGGATTATTTGCGAGCGCATTCATATTTCGAATTCAAGTACGGTACGCATGTCAAATCAAGCGTCAAATCGCTAGTCGCATCTAGCGTCACATCATTCGTCAATCAAGTGACATATGTCTTTCACTTTGAGTGATTGGTGCAAGTCACTATTCATGATTGATGGGAATTGATGGAAGTAGTTGAAGCCTTTAATGGCTTGACTTTTTTGAATTTCATAAATCAATTTTATTTGATTTTTTGAAATTTTTAAAAAGGTGTATTAGATACACTAAATCAAATACCAAAAATATCACTTCAATTTTCTCTCTCTTCTCACGTTTTTGGGAGCCAAATTTTATCTCTCTCTCTCGGCATTGGAGGCCTTCTTCTCCCCATCACTGGTTCTTTTTTTGCCGTGAAAATGGAGAAGCAAATGAGTGATTTTGTTGAAAAATCAAAGTGCCAGCACACTCTAGGAGACATACGAAGGTGATAGGGAAACCCACCCGCGAGCTTGGAATACCATTCGAAAGCTTGGAGCTTGGATTCTTGAAGATTGAAGCAGAAAATGGGGACTCCAAATCAGCTCACTGCTGAGAGCATGGAGAGGGCATAAACCAGATTTTATCTTCATTCACATCGCTCAACCAATCATTGTGAGTATTCTGCAACTCCTTGAATGTATTCACATGTTATTTTCAATGCTTTAAATGATATTGGGATGCTTAGAATATTCCAACACCTCTCATTTCTACTGTATGGTCAAATAACTTCCCTGAACACACATTTCTTAGGATTTAGCCGTAGGTTGTATTTATTGACTCGTTCAATGAACTTCTCCAATGCTTTTATATGCCCGTTTCTTATTTTTGACTTCACCATCATGTCATCCACATAAACCTCAATCTCTTTATGCATTAAGTCATGAAATAAGGTGGTTGCCATTCGCTGGTAAGTGGCTCTTGCATTCTTAAGCCCAAACGGCATCACTTTATAGGAAAATGTGCCCCATTCGGTGGCGAAGGCAGTCTTATGTTTGTCTTCTTCAGCCATAAGAACTTAGTTGTATCCTGAAAACCCATCCGCAAATGAGTACATGGCGGATAAAGCCGCACTATCAACAAGCACATTTATATGAGGCAAAGGAAAATCATCCTTCGGAAAAGCCTTGTTGAGGTCTCTGTAATCCACATACAATCTGACCTTGCCATCTTTCTTTGGCACATGTACAATGTTCGCCAACCACTCGAGATATTTCACCACTTCCAAAAATCCCACATCTATTTGCTTCTTAACTTCTTCTCTGACCTTCTCGGCCCATTCAGGTCTCATCCTTCGAAGTTTCTGCTTTACCGGCTTCATATTTGGATAAGTCGGTATTGAGTGATGGGAAATACTTTTGTCTACCCCAGACATATCATCATAGGACCAAGCGAATACTTTGGCATATTTAACCAACATCCCTTCTAAATTCTTCTACTATTCGGCATTAATTTCCCTCGCAATTAAGACTTCATTGGGGCTTTCAGGCGTACCAAGGTTGAATACATTTGTTATAGTCGATTTGACATCAAATATGCTCAATTCGTGCAAGTTAAAGGGAAAAGACTCAGGCAAGTAAGCAAAATGATTGTCTTTATTGCTAGCAAATGTGGGAGTACACTCAAATAAATCAGGAAGATAAATATCCCATCATCTACAGACACTTCTTCCTCCACAACCGGGTTTTTCTCAGGCTCTTTATCCTCCTCAAGAGTCAGGCTCTCCAGCTTCATCAGCTCTTCTTCCCATTTCTCTTCTTCTTTCGCCATTCCTTCCGTCAGCGATTTTTCACCTAGTACATCTTGGAATATCTCAAATTCAGGCACCTCAATCCCATTAATTTCCACTAGTTCAGGCTCTCCTTTATACCCCGAAGCCTTAACAAATCATTCCATCAAGTTCAGACCTTTCTTCTTGGCCTTTGGCTTATCTTCATCAGATCGGTATCCCAAACCCCTCTAAGTATTCTGCCCTTTGAAATCTGGCAATGCCGGGCCTTGGCCTGGCTCGAACTTCATTTTCTCCCTGATCATCGCTACCTTGGGATTCATATATTCCTCAAAAGTCACCGATACTTGGAACCTCGAGAAAGGTTGTATTACAAATGTGGCTGCAACATTGTCCACCTCACCTCGGATGGTGACAATCCCTCCTCCATATCGAAATTTAACCATCTGATGCAGAGTGGAGGGCACGCCCCCAAGCTTATGAAACCATGGCCTTCCCAACAATAAGGCGAAAGTGGCCAGAATATCCAGTACTGTGAACTCAACCTCATCCTCAATCGGTCCAACCTTGACTACTGCGGCAAAAGTACCCTCAACTCATCGATTGCTATCATCATAGGCCTTAATAGTCATATTAGAAGGACTCAGATCTATCGGCTTTATACCCAGCCTTGCCAAAATCTTCAATGGGCACACATTGATGGATGAGCCATCATCCACCATCACGCAAGATGTCTTCTTGCCCTTCACTTCAGCTCTGATGAAAAGTTGCTTGTTGTGATTTCTTCCCTCTACCGGGAGCTCTTCCTCAGAAAAAGTAATTGCCTGCAAAGCTTCCTTTTGCAATGACCCGGCAAACATTGCGGGGTTGGCATCCTCGGGCACTACTATATTGCTCAAGGCCTCAAACATAGCTCGCATGTACTATCCGGATACACACAACAACTCCCAGATACTCAAATGTGCTCGGGTCTTCTTCAGTTGCCGCAACACTACATCTCCTTCAGCATTCTCAGTATTCTCGGCCTTCTGTCAGCACTTCCTTCCCTTTTTCTGCAGTATCATTATAAAAGCGCCCACTCCAGGTCGTCCCCTTCACCTCTTCTTCGTCACTACTCGAGAAATCCTCCTAGAAATTCTTCTTATGTTCCATCTCATCCTCACTGTTGCTATCCCAAATACCCAGGCAAAAGGCTTGGTGGTCGAAGGTTCGAAGGACAAGGTCTTCTGGTAGGCCAGAGTTAATCATATAAGTAGACGAGGGGACGGAGTGATAGTTGGGCAATGGGTTGCGGTATGTGTTAGGCTATTCTTTTTCAACATCGGGGATTTTTTGGGAGTCTATAAGGTCTTGGATCTCGTGTCTTAGGCGGGTACAGTTATCGGTTTCATGGCCGGGGTTTTGGTGGAAGTGACAATAACGGTTCATGTTAAAGTTTGGTGGTGGAGGATTGGTGTAGGCACTGCATTTTTACATATAAGTCCCGATGATGAGTCTCGGATGGAGACACTACCTCTATAATTGTGAAAACCGCGAGAAACGGACGTCGGAAGGGAATAGTCAAGAATTGACACATTGTTGGATTTAACTCGTTGGATTAGCTTCGGGTTCGCTTGTTGGACCTCCGTTTCAAAACACACCCTTAGCCCAAAACCCCGCAAGACACATACCAAGCCCACATATCCCTAAACCACACCACAAACCCATTAAATTGACCAAGCCCACACGCCCAAAAAAACCCTTGAACCACACGCCCAACACCTCCCTAAATAACAAAAATTACATTAAACATATGCATAAATCAAGGCAAATCCCCTTCCTAAATTAAAGAAATCTCATGAATCCCTTGACTAATTAAATCAAATCATATCCCTAACTAAAAGAGAAGAAATAAAATTAAATCAAATTATTTCCCTAATTAAAAGATTTTTCCTTATCACATACTAATTAAGAATATCTACCATTAATGCACAAATCCTTTTCCTTCTCAAACAAGGATAGCCCCCATCCCCTTGCCCATAAAAATAACCCTTCACCAACACATTAAACCCCTAGCTCATTCACACAAAAAACACCAAAAAGTAATTCACGTCCAAAGTACTCAGAGCTCATTCTCAAAAAATGAAAACACAAAGGACTTTTGGGGGGCATTATGAGACTAAGCCCGCTACTGCCGAGGTTGCTTCCATCAAGAACTTGAATTTCTCTAACTTGGGGAAGCCTTTATCCAAGGTGCTTGAGAAGTTGAAGGGACAGGGACTCCTAAAACCCTTAGAGCCTAAGCCACTCCCAGATCCTATACCACCCAACCTTGACCTAATCCTGTATTGTCACATCCATCAGAGGAGAGGCCACAAAACTGACAACTGCACCCGCCTTAGGCATGAAATCCAAAACCTCATTGATGCCCATAAAATACCTGATCCTGAGAAAGAACAACCCAACACATATCGGAATCCCCTACCAAATTACCACTCCGTTCCACCACCCACCTATATGATCGACTCTGGCCTACCCGAGAACTTTGTCCTCCAAACTCTCAACCACCAAGTTCCTTCCATGCGGATAGAGGATGACGGCAGTGAAGAACCATAGGCCAATGAAGAAGGCAATGAAACTGTTCCTTCTAGTTTATTTTCTGCATTTTTAATAAAGACATCGACTTCGTCCACTTGTTTGAACCTTTTCCTGAATAATAATAAAGACATTCATTTTGCCTACTTGACATGAGTATGTTTGACAAAAGCATTCAACCATGGTACTGTGATACTCAACGATGTTTAGAACACGGGGAATTCTCGAAAGAAGCAAGCAGAAGATAGGATATCCATTCGGAAAATGGGAACATGGCAGTAAGACTGTCAGGTTTGGATGGGAATGAGTTCACCAAGCCAATCAACATGGATAGATTGAAGCAGTATTTCACCTGAGGAAGAAAAGGCCGAATGATCACCAGGAGGCCTGGCAGAAGACCTAACCCAACGGAATAGAAAATTCATTCATGCATGCATGCATACACATAACATATTTGCATCATTTTTTTTGTTTGTTCTGTTTTAACAGGTTTTAAAGGAGAAAAAGAGAAAGCGTCAAATGCAAGCCAACCAGAAACGGCAACAGTACAATGTCAGTAGTTTTCAGGAATGAATCACGGGGGTGAGGCCCTTATCAGTATTAGTCTGGGGGCGAGGCCCATATCAGCATCAGTTGGGGGCGAGGCCCATATCAGTATCAGTTTGGGGGCGAGGCCCACATCAGCATCAGTTGGGGGCGAGGCCCACATCAGTATCAGTCTAGGGGCGAGGCCTATATCAGTATCAGAGTGGGGGCGAGGCCCATATCTGTATCAGTTTGTGTTGGTTTTTATTAAGGTCCCAAGATCAAACAAGACATGAAATTAATGTGTAAATACATCGACGAAGGTAGCGGAATACTCACATCGATCGGTTGAGTCGATTTGGAGACGAACGAAGCCAAGAAACCCACTGTTTTGGTCACGCCCACTGTGCAGATTTGCTCACTGGTTTGAGCTCATTCGGGTCTCAAAACGAAGCTCCAAACTCCGTCGGATGAGTCCCGCCTCATGGGTGAACCTCCCTAACACCTTCGCAATGTTCACAAGTGTGCTAGCACTAGATATCATCAAATGAAATCCACTCATTTGCTTCCCAAAGTCACGCCCAAACTGGTATGAAACCAGTGAAGAAGAGCTTCAAAATGGCGTGAGGAGAAGAAAGAAAGGGTGAGAGAGAGAGATGGAAAAAGTGAGTGAGACATGTAAAGCATTTACCAAAAATGCATTATATATTTTCCAAGAAAATATGCTAAAACCATTTACCAAATCATTTATCAAATAAAATAAAATGGTAAAAGTTATTAGCTTGTCACTATTCCACCAACACCCATCACTATTCACATGTCACTTTATTAAAGTGATTTGATGTGTGTCATTCAATCAATCCATCAATCAAATCAATCAATCAATCAATCACTCAAAGTGACTTTTGATTTGACGCTTGATGTGACGATTGATTTGACGCTTGATGTGACTTACGTCACCGCACTCGAATTCGAAATACGAATGCGCTCGCAATCACACTCGGGCTCGGGTTCGTTAATTCCAAATTAATGATTTCTCCGTCGCACCGTAATTAAATGATTACGCCTAGCGAATTCACTATTCACGTCACTAAATTCTCCGGTCTAGCAAAGCACGATGTCTACCAAATTCTCCGGACATATCCTTTGAAGAATATTAAGATCTATATCAAGCGTAGTATACAATTGTATTGTATTGCGTATATCGATCCAGTATCGGACGATCACATGTTAGGCCTGGGGCTGGAAATGTGTCTGCCCCGTACGAAACATATATTGGACATCAAGCAATTAGTCTCTTTGAATTGGGCAATACTGACCTAGTCATATTGTCCCGACGGTTGCAACCTTTTATAGAGCACTAATTCTGTATCCTGCATGATCATCAACTCATCATATGTCTGAAGTGACACTTCCATCTTGACATCACACCCAGTGCACTACGATTCCTGATAAACCCCAGAAGAGGTGACACAGAACCAGTTTAGGTCCCCCAACCACCAAAACCAAAGTTTACCGATTGTCGCAAGTACTAGCGATGCAAGTCTCAGGTTAAGACCATATACACCTACCCTGATGCGGCCTCCCATAGACACACAGACATACTACCAATGGGATTCCGTGGGTCTATCCAGAGCGAAGCTGTTTCCCGTACCATCGGTGAAACACGACCTCCAATCGCACTTGCATAAGTATCCAATACTTATATATGAGAACTATGTCGTTGTACCCTTACAACGCACACAGTGCAATACTAGCCTATTCCGCATTATCGATGTCCAGTCTCGATAATACTACGGCTAGGGATATTTAATGATTAATCCTTCGTGGACTGATACTGTCTCATATCATCTCATCAATCCAGAACTAATCATAGGGACCTCTCTTCATTTATATATCTATGGTGATCTAATCACAAATGATGAGAGTGCAATTTCCTTATTACATAGTTAATTTGCTACCACAACACAATGATCTGTGCAAATAGTGACGCTATGGGTCATATTATCCAACAATCTCCCACTTGGCACATAGCGAGTCACTCAAGTGTCCAACACCCGAACTATGTATGGTTCGCTCAAATTGCTGAGAAAAGGTTTTCGTCAGCGGATTTGTTTGATTATCGTTTGACGCGATTTATACGATCATCACATCGCCACGATGTATGATCCGAACGAATCAGATGATATAGAAGTATATATCTGGATCGTCGATGAGACCTTAAATTCCTTAGCATGTGCTGACACCTAGCTCAGCTGCTAACAGAACTATATCTAATCTAATTAGATTTATTTCAATCCAAAAGACTTCTATTGCTGCCTCAGCTGCAGCAATAATCCGCATTTGTTGTTTATTCGGCAACAATTATCTTGCTTGGAAGATTTCCTCACTCTCACTATCCGTTATTCAAATTTTATAGTACCGTAGTATTTAATTGTTTGGAAACTTGCTGTAGTGATCCCAGTCACTTCAAGTTCTCCTTCTCCATAGTTTAAGATAGCATCTTTAGTTCTCTGAGATACTAACAGATGTTCTTAATTTCAATCCAGTGACTATCACTTGGATTGACCCGATTGTGACTCCATATGCTCGAAGCGTATGAGACACCAATACAATTACATTTTAAATGTACAATTTCTCAGAGAGTGTTAACAACTCCAAATCTATCCCAGTAGATCTTTATTCCTTGAATAAAGGTTGTTACTCCCCAGAATTCTATGGAGAATTTCTATGAAAGAATATCTATGAAAGCCAAGCTTTCACTAATTGCTTTATGGGAATTTAACTGTCAGTGCGCTCTCCCACTAACCTCCTTATATACACAAGAATTATTTTTGTTTTGAGTCAAATCATAACCATTATGATTATTTTTTAAACTCAGTTCCAAGAACCTTATGCTTGCTTCAATCCAAACATGGATCGAATAACCCGCAAACCTTGTTTGTCGGTTATACAAAATCGTCAGAATGTTATAAACATTCTCCAAAAGTTTTCCTTTTCAGGAAAGCAATTTTGATTTGTAACTGACATATTTCATAAATGAAATATACAGTTATCAACAAGCATCTTCAAAATGGATTTACCATGGCAACAAGCAAAAGGTTGAACCGTTATTAACACGATGTTGATAACGATACCTTTCGTCACAAGCCTAGCTTTGTACGTAGGTATGTTGCCATCCATGTATGTCTTCCTTGAAGACATTTAATGTACCAATAGGCACAATGCCTTATGGTACAACTAGTATCCAAAATAGTTGTTATACATGGAATCCATTTCGGATTCATGGCACTTTGCCATAATAGGTAGTCGACAAATCGTATCACTCCCTCAAAATGTAGTCGGTGGATATACCTTCATAAGATTGACATCTTTATGATGTTAGATCAGAAACCCATACCCTAGGTTATTTTCTGACTCTATCCGATCTACGAAGTTCTTATGTATTTGAAGATTAATGGTACAGATTCATTATTGATGAACTGTTTGTGTTCCATATACCGACTTCGTGCCTAGAACAGTATTACTCGGATTTTCATCGAGTATCACTATCCTCCACTGACCACTGCATATCGGTATTCCTCTCAGGAAAACCGCATGGTGAGCAACAATTACATTGTTCTCATGTGAGATTTATAAGTACTATACTTATGGTTTCCCTTAGGATAACCTATATTGGCACTTATCCAAATTGGGTCTTTTAGTTGGTATCATCCAAACGTTATGCCTGGCATACCCAAATTATCAGGAATGAGAACCCCGTTTCTTCCTGTTCATATCCTATATGACATCTGTCAAACAGATTTTCATGGAACCATATTCTAAATAAGTTTTGCACTGTAAATACATATCCTGTAGAAGGAAATAGTAGCTCAGAGCGACTCGTGATAAACCTAATCATGTCCAACAAAATTCGATTTTAGTTCGGACACCCCGTCTAACAGACGTGTCTTGAGAGGAGTCCTCATATGAAAGAATACCGTACTCTTTCATGTATATATGAAACTTACTGCTTAAGTATTTTCCAATACGGTCTTACCGTGGTGGAAATACTATAGCCGATCTATTTGTTTACTTCGTGTCGAAACTTTAAAGTTTCCGATTTGTATTCTTCAAAAGAAACACAAAACCATAACGTGATGCTACATCTGTTAAGGTCACGAAATATTCATGTTCACATCTAGCCCAGCTAGATATGGGCCCACATACTTCACCATGAATAGGGCTGACAGATCGGTGGCACTTTTACTATTACAAAGTAAATAGTATTTTAGGTACTTTACCTAACAAACTAGATTCGCAGACCTTATTTGAATAGTCAAATCAGTCCTAGTACCCACTCTTCAAAAGTGTGGATATACGTGTCTTCTTTAATTGTGTCCTAGACAACAATGCCACAAATAAGTCTCTATTGATCAAATCAATTTGAGCTATTTATTTTTCATTTTATATGTTTGAGATTTTTCTTTATATTCAAAATATAAATTCTGTTATTTACATCTAATGTATTTTATCTCAGTATCATCTTTATATAATAAAACACTTAGTGTTCTATAATATAAAGGTTTTATCCGCAACGGATTAAACACTGATATAAGATAATGTCTCTAGTCAAACTAGTTACATTATAACAGTTCCTAATTTAAGTACATACCCAAAGGTAGTTCCTAAACTTAGGTATCCACGGTCGAAACAGCGACTTTCGTCCAGTTTCCGATTCGCAGAGAAATCTCGGTTTGAAGTCAGTATCCTGCTCATAGCGGATTTTGAACATCAATTCATATATTTTATGTACCACACTTAGTATTTAAAATCCAATTTCAATACTAGTAGTGAACATAACTCTGACAAATAATTTTTAAAGTTAGAGCCTCGCCCTTTCTTTAATTCCTCTGTGTCTTCCATATCCAAATGGTAGTCATTTCGGGATATGTCAATTATCCTTTTCAATATTTCACAAACCTTTGCCCAAGCCTTGGGTTTCGGAATATCGAAACGATGTGCACCTTGTGCTACATGCCCAATTGCAAACTTTGATACTTTTAAATCTAATGATAGATTTATTATAAGTATATTAATTAAGCATTAAAGTCATCATCACATAAATCTTCCAAAGATTTTATGCTCTACTATTTGATTAATTATGGGCTTAGTCATAATAAGTTATTTTATCAAATAAATTAACCTATTATTATTCCCAATTGAAAATTAAATCATTTAAAACATTAATCCCAAGGATTATATATTTTAAATATTCAACCTTTCAATTCTTTCTTGATTTTAATAGTCCAACTATTTAAGAAATTTTAATAAAGGTACTATTTATTATAATGATTACAATAATCCAATTATTTAATCAACTATAATTTTAATTCAATTATATTGATTACTATAATCCAATTATAAAATCAACTATATATTGAATAAGTTTGTATATAGTCCAACTATATATATAATTAAAACAACATAAAATATTAGTCCAACTAATACTTTTGATTAATACGACGAGTAAAATATAAATGAGCGTGTTTAGCGAGTAATTGAACGATTGTTGCAAATTCAATACTGCCTCCCACTATTTTTCGTCGAGCCTCTAACCCTCTGTCGAGTACTCGGGAAACCGTGTTTCCTAGTGGGCTAGGATCCTATTAAATAACATACAACCTTGACTTTGGCCAACAAGCTGTATGCTATTTAACTAGGTAGATCTCACAGATCAATTGGATCCAATCCAATTCCTAGATCCGGTTAGGTGGACATCCAAGTCCTAAACATATTATTACGCCAATGTATCTAATACATTTTCCTGACCATATCCTCCGAATCATCTAGGCCTTGGCTTTGGCACAACAAACCTAATGACTCCAGTTAAGCGGGACCGATTGACAAGGAAAGTTTCGTAATCAATGTCGTTGGACAAGAAGTGATCTTGACTTTGGCCAACAAATCACAACTTGGACAAGACACCGATGTGGAACAAAACCCTCATGATTCAAATACATCCAATTGACAAGGTCTTGACTTGGCCAACAAACCAATGCCAATTGGATCTTGAACAAGAATCATTCAATGGAAGGATAATCGCTTAATATAGAACGAGGGTTTTTCGCGTGCAAATTGGCTACCAATTTAATTATCTTTGTTAAGGTCTCATCATCATACACCCTTAAACATGCATTCTAAATACATAATAAAGCGAGTATGAAAATAAATAATAATGATATGCGGATGGATACTTTACACATTGATCCTAGATCAAATCTATCCCTTTCTCACTCAAGCTAGCACTAGTATTACTTCTACCCGTTACAACTACACTTCTAAATAAACCTCATATACATAGAGGGGAATAGATGAGAAGAGAATACAAAGAGAATGAAGGTGAAAAGGCTGGACACGCAGGTCCAATTTAATAAATCGAATTTATTACAACAATTTCTAAAATTGCCCACCCATCTAATATCCATCCGATATGCATTATTCATTCAACACAACCACGCATTCACACACATAAGCATGCTATCAATCAATCTAATCAAATTAATTAATCTGATAATTAAGTGATCATCCAATGTTCAAACAACGATTTGATTTTGTTCGAGTCAAACTCGTTTTTGCGAATAAGTACTTAAAGTACGAATTCATGAATTAAATTAAACTACATCATTAAATCAAATTTAACATGCATTTAATACTAATTCACTATTCAATTCCAAATTAAATATTGCATTTTATTTAATAAACCTTTTACGATTTAAATTCCAAATTTATCGTAACGCGTCTCAAAGACCGATTAACGTCCAACGTCAATTCAATTAAAGTCAAATGGGCTTTTAATTGATTTCTTAAGGCGTGGACTTTGGGTCAACTCGGGTCAAACCGATAACCAAAGTCCAATCTGGGATTTACCCCATAAGCCCATAAATCAATTTTGGCCCATTAGGCCCAATTGAACTTTAAAGGTTCATTAGTTGCATTTGGGCTTTATGGTTAAGGTTTTGGGCCCAATTGGATCCAATCCACTTGGCCTAAACCAAACTTGATAAATCAAGCCCAATAGGCCCAAATACAACTTTAAAGTCCAATTTCCAAAATAGGCCCAATTAATTAAATTACCAAATTCCAAATTCGCAATTTAATTACCTAAAGTGTATATCATGATTAATTAACTAAATCAACATTTCCAAAACACTAAATTAGTCCAATTAATCATACTAAATTCATTATCATATGTCCAACACACAAAATGAAAAATCATACCCATTTACATGCTTCTTTAGTCTCGGCCAAAAGAGGGATTTTGTGTCCGATTCGGTTTCGATCCAATCGAACCTACAATCGACATCAAATCACACATCCAATTTGATTTCATACACATCCATGTCACAAAACCAAAAACACCAAGACATTAGGGCAAAGGCACCATTCGGCCAACACAAGTATTTTGGGGTTTTTGTCCAATTCGAAATCTAATCCAATTAGATTCAAATTAACATCAACCTAATCGATTCTAACTCATCAAATGAATTAAAAATCAAAAAATCCAAGATCCCAAAAATCCAATATACATTCGGCCATGGCATTAATTTTGGGGAAAATAATTCCAAATCATTTTTCGTCAAATTAGTCCAACCAAAATGAAATTAAACATGTTATAAGCATACTCAAACAACCAATTTATTCAAATCATGCTCAAATCACATTTACCCAAATTTTAAGCCCTACAAATTTCATGCTTGAACCTAAGCTCTTGATGCCATTGTTGGTTTTTATTAAGGTCCCAAAATCAAACAAGACATGAAATTAATGTGTAAATATATCGACGAAGGTAGCGGAATACTCACATCGATCGTTGAGTCGATTTGGAGACTAACGAAGCCAGAAACCCACTGTTTTGGTCACGCCACTGTGCAGATTTGCTCACTGGTTTGAGCTCATTCGGGTCTCAAAACGAAGCTCCAAACTCCGTCGGATGAGTCCCGCCTCATGGGTGAACCTCCCTAACACCTTCGCAATGTTCACAAGTGTGCTAGCACTAGATATCATCAAATGAAATCCACTCATTTGCTTCCCAAAGTCACGCCCAAACTGGTATGAAACCAGTGAAGAAGAGCTTCAAAATGGCGTGAGGAGAAGAAAGAAAAGGGTGAGAGAGAGAGATGGAAAAAGTGAGTGAGACATGTAAAGCATTTACCAAAAATGCATTATATATTTTCCAAGAAAATATGCTAAAACCATTTACCAAATCATTTATCAAATAAAATAAAATGGTAAAAGTTATTAGCTTGTCACTATTCCACCAACACCCATCACTATTCACATGTCACTTTATTAAAGTGATTTGATGTTGTCATTCAATCAATCCATCATCAAATCAATCAATCAATCAATCACTCAAGTGACTTTTGATTTGACGCTTGATGTGACGATTGATTTGACGCTTGATGTGACTTACGTCGCCGCACTCGAATTCGAAATACGAATGCGCTCGCAATCACACTCGGGCTCGAGTTCGTTAATTCCAAATTAACGATTCTTTCGCGTCGCCGTAATTAAATGATTACGCCTAGCGAATTCACTATTCACGTCGCTAACGAATTAATTCTAAATTAATCCGTTCGCCCGAATTAAAATCTAATTTAATTCCGCGTCGAAATCTAATTTCGTTTAATATATCGAATATATTAATTTAATCATTAATTCCAAATTAATCGTTATCTCTCTCTAGACGATATTTTATCCTATAAAAAATATCTCCGTAATTAATCCTAGATTAATTTTCTCTTTCTTCTATATAATCCCAGATTATTAATGAGTGCGAGTTATGCGTCATCGGTGCATTATCGGGAAGCGACCATGAGATCTCCGGATAATTAGGCAGTAAATACGGTCGTCGGTGTGCCCGAATCACGTACGTACCAAGTACTACGTTTTACCGATTTACGAGACATGGTCGGCTCCTAGCAAGCACGATGTCTACCAAATTCTCCGGACATATCCTTTGAAGAATATTAAGATCTATATCAAGCATAGTATACAATTGTATTGTATTGCGTATATCGATCCAGTATCGGACGATCACATGTTAGGCCTGGGGCTGGAAATGTGTCTGCCCCGTACGAAATATATCGGACATCAAGCAACTAGTCTCTTTGAATCGGGCAATACTGACCTAGTCATATTGTCCCGACGGTTGCAACCTTTTATAGAGCACTAGTTCTGTATCATGCGTGATCATCAACTCCATATGTCTGAAGTGACACTTCCATCTTGACATCACACCCAGTGCACTACGATTCCTGATAAACCCAGAAGAGGTGAACACAGAACCAGTTTAGGTCCCCCAACCACCAAAACCAAAGTTTACCGATTGTCGCAAGTACTAGCGATGCAAGTCTCAGGTTAAGACCATATACACCTACCCTGATGCGGCCTCCCATAGACACGCAGACATACTACTACCATGGGATTCCGCGGGGTCTATCCAGAGCGAAGCTGTTTCCCGTACCATCGGTGAAACATGACCTCCAATCGCACTTGCATAAGTATCCAATACTTATATATATGAGAACTATGTCGTTGTACCCTTACAACACACACAAGTGCAATACTAGCCTATTCCGCATTATCGATGTCCAGTCTCGATAATACTACGGCTAGGGATATTTAATGATTAATCCTTCGTGGACTGATACTGTCTCATATCATCTCAATCCAGGAACTAATCATAGGGACCTCTCTTCTTTTATATATCTCTGGTGATCTAATCACAAATGATGAGAGTGCAATTTCCTTATTACATAGTTAATTTGCTACAACAACACAATGATCTGTGCAAATAGTGACGCTATGGGTCATATTATCCAACAGTTTGGGGGCGAGGCCCATATCAGCATCAGTTGGGGGCGAAGCCCATATCAGTATTAGTTTGGGGGCAAGGCCCATATCAGTATCATTTTGGGGGCGAGACCCATATCAGCATCAGTTGGGGGTGAGGCCTACATCAATATCAGTCTAGGGGCGAGGCCCATATCAGTATCAGTTTGGGGGCGAGGCCCATATCCGTATTAGTTTTGGGGGCGAGGTCCATATCAACATCAGTTGGGGTTAGGCCCACATCAGTATCGATCTGGGGGCGATGCCCATATCAGTATCAGTTTGGGGATGAGTCCCAGGGCCGAGGCCCATATCAGTATCAGTTTGAGGATCAGTCCCAAGGCCGAAGCCCACATCAGTATCAGTTTGGGGATGAGTCCCGAAGGTTAAGACCCACATCAGCGTCAGTTTAGGGGCGAGGCCCACATCAGTATCGGCTTGGGGGCGAGGCCCACATCACCATCATGCATCCATGCATACTATAACATACATATAATTTTTATTTTGTTCGCAGGATTGTAGCGGTAAAGACCATCTCATCAAGCAACAGATGCCGAAAATGGCGTTCCAAAATGGAGCACACACAGCAAATGCCGAAAATGGTGTTCCAAAATGGAGCACACGTAACAGATGCCGAAAATGGCATTCCAAAATGGAGCACACACAGCAGACAGTGAAAATGGCGCTCCAAAATGGAGCACACACATCAGACAGTGAAAATGGCGCTCCAAAAATGGGGCACATACATCAGATGCAGAAAATGGCGCTCCAAAAATGGACCACCAGATCAACTCAGTTCGAAGCAGCAGGCGAAAGCAACAGCTGGCGAGCCAGGTAAGTAGAAATTCATTGCATAACTTTGATAGGATTGTTCAAAGTCACACACTGCACAAGTCCCATCAAAGTGGGGGCGACTGTAAGCACTGCATTTTTGCATATAAGTCTCTATGATGAGTCTCATTTAGAGGCACTACCTTTTTAGTCGAGGAAGTTGCGGGAAACGATTGTCGGAAGGAAATCGGTATTTCGTTAAATTTTATCCGCATGTTTAGCTCCAAGCTCGCTCGTTGGACCTCCGTTAAAAAGCACCTTTTGGCCTAAAAAAAAACCCAGAACCATTTAACCTTAGCCCAAACCCACTCACCAAACCAACACAACACCTAGCCTATCACAGTTGGCCCACACGCCCAAGGCCCTCAAAATACAACCCAATTAAATAAAATATTAATTAAATAATATAACAAATTAAATAAAATAATTAATTAAGTCATATACCAAATTAAATAAAACATTAAATCAAACAACAAAATTTTATTCCTAATTAAAAATATATTATTCCTAACTTAAAATATTGTATGCCTAATCAACACAAATTAAATATACTAACTTCCTAATCAAGCCTAAATTTGTCCCTCCTCAATCTTGTATTTACCTTACTTGAAACTAAATCAAATCCTCATTTTATTAGCCAAATCCCTTCCTTGTCAAGCAAGGATTCACCCATCCCATTTGTATATAAAAGAAACATTTTTCTCAACCCTAAACGTCCACTGACTCACGGCAAAAACCACAAAAAATAAATCCTAAGAACCTTCTCAACTCTCTCGGCACTTCAACCAAAAATATAATACAAACCGTAATCAACAGCAAACTGCCCTTTCTTCACCCCTATAACAACCCTTGCTTCACGCCTTCAATAGCCCTGGCCATTGCCCTCACGTTCAAGCTTCACGCTAAAACACACAACCCTCATGTATATAGCCTAACACACTCACGTTAATGGCCTTTCATGCCCAACAACTGTCCACGCCCTGACTGCCCATTAAACTCATTTGCCCTCACGCATGTAGCCCTAAACGCCTCTCAACCTTATTCATTCACGGCCCTTAGTGCCACCACTCGTCCATCACGCCAGTCCTCCACGCAAGCACATACTGCCATCAGCCTTCACGCAAACAATTCACGCTCACGTCCTTAGTAGCCCACGCCACACACTCACCCAACCTTCACGTACGTCACCTCTTCAGCATAGCCCACGCCACACACACTCACCGACCAAACTGACACAACCTCAAATAAACTACCCATTGACCACGCCAAACTTGTCTCAAATTCACGCATATAACTACCTCAATACAGCCCCTTCAACTGCCGCACAACCCTTCACTGTACTTCCTAGTTTTAACCATCTGAAACTGTCCCAAAATTTTCCCAAAAACTACCCCTGGAACCCTTCCAAAACAGCAGCCGCTAGCCTCCAAAAATCGCCAAAACAGTGAACAAAAACAACCAAAATGGTGACCAGAAAACCGCGAGGAAACAACAGCAAAACGGAGTGAAAACAGCAAAACAGTGAGCTAAGATGTTAATCCAGTAAACTGGAAGAGTTGCGGAGTGATAGCCCTTCCGACGGCCGTGAAACGCGAGTCTGAAAGTAGACATAAAAGGTTAGACCTTAGGGTACTTTTCCTATTATTTCCATCTATCGTTTTAATTGTTTTATTCATTTTTATCGCATGAGAGTCGTTTATTGATGCATGATTGTGGCCCTTGAATAGATAGTAAATGCATGTATTTTGGAATGATGTATGTTGTGGCCCTTGAGTAAAACGGAAAATGTGTCACCTCTTGTGGTATATAGGATGGAAACCCAGACATAAATTTCATAGCCGATTCCAAATGGACAGTAGTATGATATGTACTCGGGATACAACTCCACGTACCACTTGAGTAAACGACGCATATTTCGTTTTATGTTGTTTTGATTTGTTTATTATTCGTTACTTGATTTCCCCATGTTATTTTTTATGTGATGATGTGATCGAGCGCATGGGCTTAGTAAGTTGGATTAAAGGTCCCCTATTTTGAGGGGTTAAAATCCTTTACCACGATGTTTTTCCGCGCCGATTGATGTATATTCGGTTGAATGTAACATGTGTTCAATCGGGTATACGAAGCCAATATTATTGTCTTTATTTTTTATTTGTAATGATGTGATCGAGCGCATGGGCTTAGTAAGTTGGATTAAAGTCCCATATTTTGAGGGGTTAAAATCCTTTACCACGATGCTTTGCCGCGCCGATTGATGTATATTTGGTTGAATGTAAGATGTGTTCAATCGGGTATACGAAGTTCCATATAGTTATTTTTATCTTTGTACGCATTGTAATGAAAATCGCATGGGCTTATGGTGTTGGACTAAAAGGTTCTCCATTTGGGGGAAGAAAAGCCTAAAAGGCTACCTTTACCATGATATTTGCCGCGTCTTTCAGCTATTGATTGCATCATCTATCCTTGTCTTGGCTCGATCTATTATCATTGGTGTACCCATGTCATGATAGCATTTGGGCATTGTTTCTCGTGGTATATAGGAAGGAAACCCGAACATAAATTTCATAGCCGATTCCGAATGGGCGGTAGTATGATCTGTAATGGGGATACAATTCCACGTACCACTTGGAAAAAGGCCCACACATGTGTTCGTGTCAATTCTATATATCTTTTCTGCATCACATCACGACATGTCTATTTTAGCATATAGTTGTCTCTTTTTACCTTATGCATTTGTATTACCTCTTTAGTTATCTATTTCCATTATGCGCTTAAGTGACTTTCTTTAATATGCATGCTTGTATGAATGTTATTTGTTTGCGCTTCTGTGCCTTCCAATGTGAAATTGTATGCCTTCCGTATGTCAATGTATCTTTATGCATGAATTCGGACATAGATTATATACAAGTAGGTTGTATGCAAATTTGGACATAGATTGTATGCAAAAATGTTGTATGCAAGTTTGAAAATGTGTTATATGTAAACTTAGTTATGAGATTTGTACCTATGCATGCGAACTTAGGAGTAAATTATCCTTGGAAATATGTTGTTTAAGCTTGGTTAGAATACTGCATAAATCATTTTATTACAAGTGGCATAAGTAAGGGACCATTCCGAACCAACCGGTTTGAGGTATTCCCTTGCGAGGGGTGAGTGCGGCCTTAAATCTTTGTCCCGGTTAACACCAGGTGGCGACTCTATTATTTTCCGGTTTAGTCCCCCGTGGGCTACTCCGTACTCCCAATCGGGCCGCGAGCCCGGAACAGCATGCGTCGCCCAGTTTGTGTTCCCACACCTCCACTCACGCCACATAGCCTCCACATGAATCAGACGAATTAACCAGCCCACTCACGCACACGCACACCACCAATCGACCCCACTCACGTTACTAGCTGATAACAACACAACCACTGCCCCTTCACAATCAAGCATAGTACTCACGCCTAGCCACCTTCAGAAGCCACCTAACCCTCACTCAAACCCTCAACTCCAAGCCTCATGCTTCACTACCCCCTCACGTACCCAGAAATCTGCCCATATATTAACTCCTAAACACCTCACAACAGCAACCATTATTCACGCCTAAAGACACCACAAATCTGCCCATATATTAACGCCTAAACACCTCACAACAGCAACCATCATTCACACCTAAACACCTCACAACAACAACCATCATTCACGCCTAAACACATCACAATAATAGCAGCCTTATTGATGCCTAAACACCTCACCACATAAGCCTTTATCTACACCTAAATACCCCTCACAACAGCCCTCAAATACACGCCCAAATCATCTAAAAATCTGCCCAAAACAGTCCCCGAATTACCCAAAACTGCACCAAAAAGTTCCTCCAAAATAGTCCAAAAAACCGCAACCCAAACCAGTCCAAATAACCTGTAAAATAGTCCCTTAATTACCAAAAAATAGTGACCAGAAAATAATACACAAATAGCAGCGAAACGGAGTGAAAACAGCATCCCAAACAGCAAAATAGCGAGGAAAAATGTTGGATTAGTGAACTAGAAAAGTTGTGGAACATCAACCCTTCCGACGGCCGTGTAACGCGCTTTCAAGAGACGACAAAAGAGGTTAGACCTGAGGGCCCCTTCTTTATTTATTATATCTCGTTTATTTTATTTATTTTAATATATTATCATATGAGAGTCGTTTATTGAGGCATGATGTGAATTCCGGATGAACGGAATGCGTGTTTTCTTCTGTGGTATATCAGATGGAAACTCGGACGTAAATTTCGTAGCCGAATCCTAATGGACGGTATTACGGTTTTCACTCAGGATACAATGCCACGTACTACTTAAGAGACACACGTATTTCGTTTCATCCAAAACTGTATACGAGCATGATTTAGTCTAGTATGTTATTTATTTTTTTAAGCATAATTAGTTATTTATTTTGTGTTTGGAAGTTGCATTATGTTTTGGTTGTTATTTTTTTTCCGCATTATATTATTGAAGTATGTTCATGAGATTGCCGTGTGATATTATATGTTTTCTGTTATAATGACTCATTTTTAAAGTATGCGAACTTAGTCATATGACTTATTTTGGTGAATGCGGACTAGATCTAAGTTACCTCTAAGCATACATGTTGAGTAGATTCGGTTAGTTTATTGCACAAATCATATCATTACAAGTGACATAAGTAAGGGACCATTCCGAACCCAACGGTTTGAGGTCTTCCCTTGCAACGGGTAAGTACGGCCTCAAATCACATTTTCCCGGTTCACACCGGATGATGACTCCATGTCATTTTTCCGGTTTAGTTCCCCCGTGGGCTACTCCATACTCCTAACTAGGCCGCAAGACTAGAACAGCGTCATCGATTTCTGTGTCATACAATTGGGTAGTGGTCTAGGCTCTAAAGGTTTCAAGAGTCCCTGCCTGGCCAACTTCTCAAGTACTTTGGATAAGGGTCTGCCCAAGTTAGAAAAATGCCTATTCTTAATGGCAGCAATATCTATAGATTCGGGCTTGGCACCCGAAGGTCCTCCGACAGTTCCCCTATTCAGACTGTAAAACTTTCGATTCTCGGCTTCCTCTTCTTTAATATCCATGACAGTTTCCCTCAGCTGTCGGAATTCCGCAATCATAGAGGTCATCCTCCACAACTTTCCATAGATCGAGGGTTTAGTACCCTTAATAATCATCTTTATTTGGTCCTTCTCTGAGGGTCTAGTATGCATCTTTAAAAGCTGACCCCTCCAGCGGTCCACATAGTCCTTAAAGCTCTCATCTGGTTTTTGTTTAGTATTCTCAAAATAGTGGAGTGACAAATCGATCTCCAGGTCTGTAACATATTGTTTTAAGAAGGCATCAGCCAATTCCCTCCAATCTTCCTTAACCTTTTTCTCCAGGCTGTGATACCATACTACAGGTGCCCCCTCGAGTGACATCCCAAACATCTTTTGGACTTGGCACTATGATAGGCCCACCGAACTCATCAACGAGACATATTGCCGCAGATGAACCCTTGGGTCCCCATTCCCATTAAACTTGGCAATATCGGGCATTTTAAATTGAGCTGGCAGCTAGCTCCTAGAAGGTCATCGCATCATAATCCAATAAATCCTAATGTTTCCCCTTCAATTTGAGAGTAACTAACTCCATCTGATCACGGAGCTTCTGTATCTCAGCCTGAGACCCGGCTATTCTCACAGCGGCATATTCAGCCATATCATCATAAAAACCGGAGGATCATCATGCAAACCACTCGGAGGGTCCTCACGCCTCTCGTTTTCAGATCCTCCCGTAGCACGGGGCACATCCATATTAGACACGACATCAGTCAGAGCTTGCAGTTGTTCAGTCATTTTGGTAAGATTAGCTTCAATCTTATCCATTCGAGACCCATCGTTGACGGATTCACTCATGTTTACTGATGGTCTTTTGATTAGTCTCCCCTCTTCCCTAACCCAACGGGAATCTATGGTGTCATTTAAGATCGTGTGTCAGTGTGTATGTGTGCAATGCATGTAATATATAAACTCATAAAAACTTTATACTAGTTGGCCCATTATCATTTTAAAGCCTTTAATCACATCATTGCGCGGTGCAAACTTTTCCTAATTGAAAAGGCCCAAAAGGTTTACACTTTTGCGATGACATGGCTAAATGACTTCAAATGATAAGAGGCCTAAACTCAAAATGGCCCATCAGCATTTTAGAAGCTTTTGGCCCAATTTCCATAAAGCACAGACTCGTTCCAGTTTAAATGGCCTAACAAGCCCATACCTCATGACAAAAAGTCCAACTAGATCCAAATGACGATGGTCCCAAACATAACCATAAAGAAATAACTTCTACTATTTCTACGACTAAGGTTCACATGTGGGTCTACGGGAGTGTGGACAAAGGCTCTCACTGACGAAGGATTACCCACAACTAAGTCTCCCCACTCAAGGGTCCGAGCGACCAAGTGAGCGCACCTTTTTATACCTTAAGGTACGTGCCAACGAGTTATGGTGCGTGACTGACTGTCAAATGGATTTCCTGTTATAGATTCCCCAGAGGGAGGGCGTAGCGAACTTTCTTTAAAACCCAAGCCTCTTAGGCTTTTATCGCTTGGTGACAGGAATAAACAACGAGTCCTCCAAATTAGTCCATCATAGTAGGCTCCGAGTAGATGATTATCTAGGTGCCTTCATAGATTTTCCTTATAGAAAGATAGTGAATGAAGGAATACACCAAACCATTACCTAGCCTTAAGAAATGCCTTTGATTAAACCCCTTTCAACCCAAGGTAAACACGGTTAACTAAATTACAAATCACAATCATTACAAGACATTATTTCGGGGCCAATTCTCTATCCCCAGTGGAGTCGCCAGACTGTAGGACACAGAAATCGACGATGTTGTCCTAGGCTCGCGACCTAGTTGGGAGTACAGAGTAGTCCGCGGGGAACTAACCCGAAGAAATAACATGGAGTCGCCACCCGGTGTGAATCGGGACAAAGATTTAAGGCTGCACTCACCCCTCGCAAGGGAAGACCTCAAACCGTTGGGTTCGGAATGGTCCCTTACTTATGTCACTTGTAATGATATGATTTATGCAATGAACTAACCGAATCTAATCAACATATTTGCTCAAAGGTGACTTAGATCTAGTTCATATTCATCAAAAGAAATCCTATGACAAAGTTCGCATGCTTTAAAAAATAAGTCATTATAACGGCAAGCATATAATACCACACAACGAGCATGTTGAATCATCCAAAGCAAAGAATAAATAAATAATTACTTGAAGATAAACGTAAACTAAATCACTAATTCGAAATTAAAGAACTAAATTTTGCATAAATAAATAACATAATCATACTTGAACATAAACAATAAACTAGGCTAAATCATGCGTAAATAATAAATAATCCACTAACTACATCATACTCGAATACAAGTTTGGATGAAACGAAATACCTGTCTCTCAAGCGTTACGTGGCATTGTGTCCCGAGTGAAAACCGCAATATCGTTTGTTCGGAATCGGCTACGGAATTTACGTCCGATTTTCAATCCGATATGCCACAAAAAAGAACATGCATTCCGTTCATCCGGAATTCACATAATACCTCAATAAATGACTCTCATGCCATAATATATTAAAATAAATAAAAGAAACGAAAGATAATAAATAAAGAAGGTGCCCTCAGGTCTAACCTTTTATGTCGCTTCTTGGAAGTGCGTTACACGGCCGTTGGAAGGGTTGATGATCCGCAACTCATCCGGTTCACTAACTCAATGTTTTCCTTCATTATTTCACTGTTTGGGGCTGCTGTTTTCACTCTGTTTCACTGCTGTTTCCTCACGGTTTTGCTACTGGTTTATGCGATTTTAAGGGGGCTAAAATATAGGTTGTTTTGGTGGTAAAAGAAGGTGAATTTTTGGTGGTTAAATAATATAGTTTTTTTGGACTGTAGTTGGGTGATTTCAGGGGACTGGTTTGGGGTATTTTTGGGCTACAGTGGGGGCTATTTTTACAGTGAATGGGGGTAATTTCATAGGTTATTTTGATGTCAGTTTGTGCATGAGGCAGTGGGCTTGAAGAAGGGCTTTGTACGTGCAGTGAGGGGACTTGGTGTGAGGTAGTGTGTGTGAGGGCATGTGGCGTTTGAAGGTTCTTGGTGTGTGACTATTGATGTGAGTGATATACTGATGTGTGAGGCAGTGGGCTGTTTGGTTTATGATGCGTGAAGGCTGTTTTTGATGGGTAAAATGTGACTGTGGATGGGCTATTTTTGATGGGGATATGCGGCAATATGGACAATTATTTGGTAGTGAAGGATGCGGCAGTGGAGGCAGTTCTTGGAGGCTTTGGGCATGTGAGGGATGCGGCAATATGAAAGGAATTTTTGGAGGCCTTGGGCGTGTGTGCTAGGTTTTATAAGGTGGGTGAATGCCTCTTTTTATAGGAAAATGGTTGGAAGCAATCATAGTTTGAATATGAAAGGATTTTCTAATGATGGTGTCATCTCCTAATTAGTATCTCATAAGGAATGAATCTCTTTAATTTAGGATAGTGATTGGTTTTGATTAGGAAAGGGATCCATGAGATTTCTTTTATTAAGGAAAGGATTTGGCTTGATTTATGCATGTGTTAAATGTGCATTTTGCTAATTTTTGGAGAGCCATGGGCGTGAACTAGGGTTATTGGGTGTGGGCTTTGGATTTTTGATGGGTTTGGGGTATTTAGGCTTAGTGTATGGTTTGGTGAGTAGCTTATGGGCTTTGGTCCGAAGATAAACTTTGAAACAAAGATCCAACGAGCAAACCGAATCTAGACAAATGAATTAAATCCAACGAAAATGCCAATTTCCAACTTTACCCTCCCGACGTCCGTTTCTCGTGACTTCCGCAGTTTAAAAGGTAGTGTCTCCATACGAGACTCATCATAGGGACTTATATGCAAAAATGCAGTGCCTACAATTACAAAAGTAATTAAATTTTTAAAAAATATAAAAACATAATTAAAAATTTGTTATAAAATATTATGGCTGAATATTGAAAGGTGAAACTGTAAGTTTAGATTGTATTGAAAAGTAAGGTATTAAGAATGTATAGTATCATGTAATTTGAGTATTTATAATGATGGAAAAGCAAAAAATGAGAAATTAAACTTTACTAATGTATAAAATAAGAATAATTTGGGTAATTGATAAATTTGTGAAATGCCTAAATCAACCCATTGTTCTAAAATTTGTATTGTATGACTATAAATGATTATCAGGTAATGTAAATGAATGAATAAATTGAATGCATATGTAAAGACATGTGTTTGTTTTTGTTAGTTGAGTGCTTATGTATGAGTATAGATTACTTATTGGATTGTTTTTTAAGCTATTGATAATGTTAGTCATGAAAGTAAATTATGCTTTGATGAAGTAAAAGAGTATGAAGCATATATGGTAGCATTTGAAATATGTGAGTAATTATTTATGTAAGCTGCAGATGAATGCTATTATATATAAAACTTAACAGTTTGATCATGAATATATGATGCTATGTGGCAAATTAGATTTCATATGTTTATAATATTGTGACAACTTATTTTGTAAGTAAACTTGAGCATGTATGAAAAGAAACATATAAAGAATAGAATACATATATCATTTAGTTTGAAGGAATTCACAAACTTATGCATGTACATATATGTTAATATTGATCAGCATATGATTAGGATAAATGAAAGCATGAGGAATGTGTTCGCATATACGTGTTTTATGATTTTCGGAAATTGATAAAGAAGTTAAAAATGTTTTGGAATTTAAAAGTGTTTTAAAGGAAAAGTTTCAGACGTTTTGAAAGAAACATATTTCAGAAAATATTTCTAACAGTTTTGAGATACGAAATATGGTTTTATGTTTTCCGGGGCATGAGGGAAAAACTCACCCCAGTATGTAACTTTATACAATTGGAATTGACAGATTGGGTCCGTGTGCAGACATTGAGCAGGGCTAGGGGGATGGCGATACGTAACGCCTTAAACCCGAGTTCAGGAGTAGGGATGACAGATCCATCGAAATCTTGATTTTCAGAGCTTGGGTGGTAGCATAGATCCGCACCCTCAATTCTAGTTTTGGTATGACACGTCCAGTTGAGTCGTGGTCCTAGGCATGAAGCACCACCAATTTCAGAGATGCCAAGTTGAGTTATGGTCATGGGCATAGAGCACACCAGTTGAGTCGTTGTCCTGGGTGTAGAGAGATGTCCAGTTGAGTTATGGTCTTGGACAAAGAGATACCACTAGTTTCAGAGACCCGGTTGAGTATTCCCGGACACGTCCTGTTGAGTCAGTTCCTGGGCATAGAGGTACAAGATGCCAATATTATTATTTGAGTTTTTCAAATTTCAGACAGAGATTTCAGATTTCAGATTCAGTTTCAAAAAGTTTTTCATCAAAGATTTCTTGGAAAAGAGTTTTTTAGAAAACAGTTTTTCAGAAAAGGGCTTTCAAGAAGTATTTTATAAAGGTATGACGTGTTAAAGTAAAAAAAAATTAATAAGTTATGCATATAAACCATACATCCTAGTAATCATTTGAGTTACATACATCGGACATTTATGTATGATAGCATATTACACTTATATGTACACATAATTAATGTTTGTATGAACTATTTGTTTACATATAAAGAAATTTGTTGTGAGTATTAGTGTATGGTAACATGATTACATATATATATATATATATACATGATTGAAGTTAGCGTGATGAATGTTTGATAGAATGAATATTTTACAAATCCAATTTGATGATATTTCAATGAAATAAAAGAAAGATAATTATAATAAATGCCCGAACTAGAATAGGAAAAAGTAAGTAGGTAAGTAATAAGATAACAGAATAGCGCAGCAGAAGCGTAATGGAATTTGATTTCATGACTAGGGATATAGGAACTTGACGAGTATATTATGGATGTATGAAAAATATTAATAGTAAACAGGATTTAAAAAATATATGACCACATTAAAAGGAATCTATAGTAAGGTTGCATGTTTGTTAAAATGGTTAGGAGCAGATACTAGCTCAAGTTAATGTAGAAACAGAATTCATATTTTTTGTGTGTTTGCGGCTCAACGAATGAGTATAGTTACTTACTGAGTCTTCTGACTCACTACCCAACAATGTTTGAGTTTTACAGGTTGGTAACCTGATTGGTCGACCACAAATGTCAGAGCTTGAGGAGCCGGATAGCGGAGTTGCAATCAGCCACTCACCAGGTCTTGGGCGTATAAGAGTCAAGTTGTTATAAGTTTAGTTGTAGAAAATTGAGTTGTATAAGTTTAATTGTAAGAGTTTTTGTTTGTATGCATTTACGGGCATGGAGCCCCAGTTATTTAGTGTTTGAAGTTCATTATTTCTGCATTTATCATTTAGTTGGGCCCTGTAGACTACATTGTATTGCATAATAACAAGTCTTGCATGAGAGTTAGCTAGAGGCTTATGGTGATAGGACATCCTATCGCCTGCCGGTAGCATGTCAGGTAGCGGGATGTTACAAAGATGGTATCAGAGCAAAGGTTTATATAGTGTCGGTTACTGCAGTTGCTGGCTATTGGAAAAACAAGATCCACGAAAGAAGATGATGGATGTCGTGACCGTCGAAGTCCAAATTAAGGACGATTGGAGAAGCGAGATCCAATAATTTCTAAAACAGCCCAAAAATGGGAAAGATCGAAGGCTGAAACTCAAAGACTTTAATTAGACAGTCTATTGTTGAAGTGTGTAGGGCCATCGGAATCCAAAACTATTATGGCCGAAATACACGAAGGTGTTTGTGGGGCTTATCAGGTCGGGATAAAGATGAGATGGTTGATTATATGGAGCGGCTATTATTGGCAAATTGGGAGAGTCGTGCATATCGTATGCCAAGGGGTGCGTCGCTTGTCAGAAGCACGGGTCGATCAAGAGGGCACCAGCAACCGAAATGGTTCATATCATTAAACCATGGCCATTCATGGGATGGGCGATAGATTTGATAGGAAAAATCTATCATGCTTCAAGGAAGAGACACACCTTCATTATTGTCGCCACAGATTTCTTTACCAAATGGGTGGAAGCTATTCCAATAATAGAGATCTTTCAAGAGCAAGTCATTAAGTTCATAAAGGAGCATATCATTCACTGATTCGGTATACCGTAAACAATAATGGTGGACCATGGTACTTTGTTAAATGGCGAGAGGGTAAAAAGCTTCCTGACCGAATATGGGATCCGGCTAGTAAACACCACCCCATATTACCCCCAATCAAACGGTCAGGCAGAATCGTCCAATAAAACCCTTAAAGGGTTGATTCGGAAAATGGTAACAGACAATGACAGGCGATGAGATGAATGTTTGAGTCAGGATCTATAGGCCTATAGAACGTCACCGCGAACGAGTACCTCGATCACGCCATTTCAATTAGTATATGGTCAAGAGGTCGTACTACTTGTTGAAATTAATATTGAGTCCACTAGGGTGATGCTACAAAAAGAATTAACAAATGAGGACTACAGCACAATGATCCAGAATTTGTTGGAATTGGACGACATTAAATGCGATGTCATAAATCAGTTGGAAGCACAAAAGAGAAAGATAGCCAAGGAATATAATCAGAAAGTCATGGCTAAGTCGTTCCGAAAAGGCGAATTAGTATGGAAAACTATATTGCCACTTGGTGCCTAAGATCTGGCATATGGCAAATGGTCGCCTAATTGGGAAGGCCCATTTGAGGCAAAATATGTATTGCCAAACAGGGCCTATCATTTAAAAAATTTGAATGGAAAGTGCATGTTAGGGCGATAATGTTGGATAATATGACCCATAGCGTCACTATTTGTACAGATCACGGTGTTGTTGTACAAATTAACTATGTGACAAGGAAATTACACTCTCATCATTTGTGATTAAATCACCATAGATATATAAATGAAGAGAGGTCCATATGATTAGTTCCTGGATTGAGATGATATGAGACAGTATCAGTCCACAAAGGATTAATCATTAAATATCCATAGCCGGAGTATTAACGAGACAGGACATTGATAATGCAGAATAGGCTAGTATTGCACTTGTGCACGTTGTGAGGGCACGACGGCATAGTTCTCATATATTTAAGTATTGGATACTTATGCAAGTGCGATAGGAGGTTGTGTTTCACCGATGGTACGGGAAATAGCTTCGCTCTGGTAGACCCCTCGGAATCCCATTGGTATTATGACTATGTGTCTATGGGAGGCCGAAATCAGGGTAGGTGTGTATAGTCTTAACCTGAGACTTGCATCGTTAATACTTGCGATAATCGGTAGACTTTGGTCTTGGTGGTACATGGCTTTAATCGATTCTGCGTACACCACTTCTGGGTTTATCAGAGAGTCGTAGTGTATTGGGTGTGATGTCAAGACGGAAGTATCACTCCAGTCATAGTGGAGATGATGTCACGCTGGATATGGTATTAGTGCTCTTAAGTGCTGCGCGGCCATCGGGATATTATGACAAGGTCATGTATATCCGATTATAGAGACTAATTGCCAGACATTCGACATGTGCTTCGGACGGGGCAGACACTTATCCAGCCCCGGCCCTAGCACGTGACTATCCGATACTGGGCCGATATACACAATACTACGGTATACTACGCTTGGTACAGATATATATATTCCTGTAAGAATATTTCTGGAGAATTGGGTAGGCATGGCGCTTTGCTAGAAGCCAACCTTGTCTTGTAAATCGGTATAAACGTAGTACGAGGTACTTACGTGTTCGGATTATCCGACGACCGTATTACTGCCAACATATCCGGAGATCTCATGGGTCGCTTCCTGAAGATTCACCGATGATGTATAACTCGCACTTTAATTAATCTGGGATTAATTAGAAGAGAGAGAGAAAATTAATCTGGGATTAATTGCGGAGATATTTTATCTGGGATTAATTGCGGAGATATTTTATCTGAGATCAAATGATTAAATTGTTTAGTATAGTATGCTTGAATGAGGTTGAATTGATGTTGTGTATAATCAATTTCATGAAATTTGGTTGGATCCATTTTTCCCCAAATTTTGGGCATGACAAATTTGGGTAAACTTGATTTTGAGCATGTTTAATGAAATTGGATGATTTAGAATGCTTAATGTTGTTTAATTGATGATTGATTAGATCAATTTGATGAAAAGTGTTTGGAACAATTTTCCCCAATTTGCTTGTGATGGCCGAATTTGGCAAGCTCCCTAATGTCTTGGTTTTTTGATTTTTTGTTCATTGGATGACTTGCAAATCATTTGGGGATGTTGAATTATGTTTAATTTGGTTCAATTGGATTGAATTTGATTTGGGCATATTTTTCCCCTTTGGCCGAGACACTTGAAGCATGAAATTGGGTTTGATTTTGATTTAATTATGTTAGACATGATTAATTGATGTTAAGCATGATTAATTGGACAAATTTGATGTTTTGGAAACTTTGATTTGGGTAATTAATAATGATATGCACTTTGTTTAATTGAATTGTAAAATTGGATTTTGTAATTTAATTAAAATGGGCCTTAAAATGGATTTGGGCTTTTTAAGTTGTTATTGGGTTTATTGGACTTTATTGTACAAAGTTGGTTTAGGCCAAAATTGGTTGGATCCAATTAGGCCCAAAACCGTTTCCAAAAGGCCCAAATGCAACTAATAAACCTTTAACGTTTAATTGGGCCTAATGGGCCTAAATTAATTTATGGGCTTATGGGGTAACTCCCGGATTGGATTTTGGTTATTCGGTTTTTACCCGAGTTGACCAAAAGTCCACGCCTCAAGAAATTAATTAAAAGCCCATTGGACTTTAATTAAATTAATATTGGATATTAATCGGGCTTTGAGACCCGAAATGATTAAATTTGGAATTTAAGTCGTAAAGGTTTATTTTTAAAGTATAATATTTAATTTGGAATTAAATAAAGAATTAGAATTAAATACGTATTAAATTGGATTTAATCATGTAATTTAATTTTATTTGAGAAATCGTACTTTGAGCACGTGTTCGCAATACGAGTTTGACTCGAACAAAATCAAATCATTGTTTGAACATTGGATGATCACTAATTATCAATATTAATTAATTTGATTTGATTGATTGATAACATGCTTGTATGAATACATGAATGTGATGTTTGAATAATGTATATCGGATGGATATTAGCTGGGTGGGGCGATTTTGGAAATTGTAATAAATTTGATTTATTAATTGGACCTGCGAGTCCAGCCTTATCTCCTATTCTTTGTATTCTCTTCTCACATATTCCCCTCTATGTATATGAGGTTTCTTTAGAAGTGTAGTGTAACGGGTAGAAGAAATATTAGTGCTAGCGGGAGAGAGAAAGTGAGAGATTTGATCTAGGATCAATGTAAAATATCCATCCGCATATCATTATTATTTTACATATGCGCTTTATTATGTGTTTAGAATGCATGTTTAAGGTGTATGATGATGAGACCTTAACAAAGATAATAAATTGGTTGCCATTTGCACGCGAAAAACCCTCGTTAAATATCAAGCGTTTATTTTCTTCCATTGAGTGATTCTTACTCAAGATCTGAGATTGGCAGGGGTGGTTGGCCAAAGTCAAGCCCTTGTCCGTCAAGATGTGTTTTAATCACGAGACTTGTTCCATATCGGTGTCGTGTCCAAGTTGTGGTTTGTTGGCCAAAGTCAAGACCACTTCTTGTCCATTGACATTGATTACGAAGCTTCCATGTCAATGGGTCCGCGCTTGACTGGGATCACTAGGTTTGTTGTGCCAAAGCCAAGGCCTAGTTGATTCAGAGGAAAAAGGTTAGGGTATATATTCGATATATAGGCATATATATGATATATGTTTAGGACTTGGATGTCCACCTACTGGATCTAGGAGTTGGATGAGATCCAATTGATCTTCGAGATCTACCTAGTTAATTATCATACAATTTGTTGGCCAAGTCAAGATTGTGTGATATTTAACGGGAACCTAGCCCACTAGGAACACGGTTCCCGAGTACTCGACAGAGGGTTAGAGGCTCGACGAAAAATAGTGGGAGGCAAGAATTGAATTTGCAATACTCGTTCAATTACTCGCCATACGCGCTCATTTAAATTATTTCGTCGTTATATTAAATGTTAGTTGGACTAATATTTAAATTGTTGTTTTTAATAAACAGTTGGACTGTATTATACTTGATTATATATAATTGGATTATATTAATCAATATATTTGAATTAATTAATTTCAGTTTACAATTGATTTTATAATTGGATTATAGTAATCAATGTAATTGAGGTTAATTAATTTGGATTATATTTGATTATATAGTTTGACTATTATAATCATTATAATATATATAGTACCACTAATCGTTGATTAAATAGTTAGACTATTGTAATCAAGATAAAATTGAAAAGTTGGATATTTAAAATATAATCTGGGATTAAAATATTTTAAATAATTCAAATTTTCAAATTGGGAATTAATAATAGGTTAATTTATTTGATAAAATAACTTATTATGACTAGGCCCATATTAAGCAAATAAGTAGAGATAAAATCTTTGGAAGATTTATGTGATGATGACTTTAGTGCTTAATTAATATACTTATCATAAATCTACCTTTAGATTTAAAAGTATTAAATTGCAATTAATAATTCTTAGAGAATTGATTTAACAATTCTAGAGGTGAAAAGTCAAAGTTTGCAATTGGGCGTTTTGCACAAGGTGCACATCGTTTCGATATTCCGAAACCCAAGCTTGGCCAAAGGTTTGTGAAATATTAAAAAGATAATTGACATATCCCAAGTGACTACCATTTGGATATGGAAGACACGAAGGAATTAAAGAAAGGGCGAGGCTCTAACTTTAAAATATTTGTCAAAGTTATGTTCACTACTAGTATTGAAATGGATTTTAAATACTTAGTGTGGTACATAAAATATATGTATTGATGTTCAAATCTGCTTTGAGCAGGATACTGACTTCAAGCTGAGATTGCTCTGCGAATCGGAAACGGGACGAAAGTCACTGTTTCGACCGTAGATACCTAAGTTTAGGAAATACCCTTCGGGTGGTGTACTTAAATTAGGAACTGTTATAGTGTAACTAGTTTGACTAGAGACATTATCTCTATATCAGTGTTAACCGTTGCGGATAAACCTTTATATTCTAGAACACTAAAGTGTTTTATTATATAAGATGATACTGAGATAAACACATTAGATGTGAATAACAAATTTATATTTTGAATATAATTAAAATCTCAAACATATAAATTGACAAATAAATAGCTCAAATTGATTTGATCAATAGAGACTTATTTGTGGCATTGTTGGTCGGGGACACAATTATACAAGACTCGTATATCCACACTTTTGAAGAATGGATACTAGGACTGATTTGACTATTCAAATAAGGTCTGCGAATCTAGTTTATTAGGAGGTAAAGTACCTAAAAACTATTTACTTAGTAATAGTAAAAGGGCCACCGATCTGTTAGCCCTATTCATGGTGAAGTTAGTGGGCCCATATCTAGCTAGGCTAGATGTGAACATGAATATTTCGTGACCGAACGGATGTGGCATCACGTTATGGTATGTGTTTCTTTTGAAGAACACAAATCAGAAACTTTTAGAGTTTCGACACGAAATAGACAAACAGATCGGCTATAGTATTATACTGTGACGGTAAGACCGTAATGGAAAATACTTAAGCAAAAGTTTCTTATATACTTGAAAGAGTATAGTATTCTTTCAAATGAGGACTCCTCCCGGAACACGTCAAAGTGACGGTGTGTCGAACGGATTAACCGAATCATGTTAGACATGATAAGGCTAATCATGAGTCGCTCTGAGCTACTATTTCCTTCAACGGATAAGTGTTTAAACAGTGCAATAACTTATTTAGAATAAAGTTCCATAATAATCTGTTTGACAGATTACATATTAGATATGAACGGAAAGAAACCGGGTTTTCTCATTCCTGACTATTTGGATGCTAGGCATATGTTTGGATAATACCAAACTAAGGACCCAAATTGATAAGTGCCAATATAGGTTATCCTAAGGGAAACCATAAGTATAGTACTTATAAATCTCACATGAGAACAATGTGATTGTTGCTCACCATGCGGTTTTTCCTGAGAGGAATACCGATATGCAGTGGTCAGTGGGAGGATAGTAATACTCGATGAAAATCGGTGTAATTATTTTTCAAGGCACGAAGTTCTTAATGGAACACAAATAGTTCATCAATGATGAAACTGTACCATTAATCTTCGAATACACAAGAACTGTGTAGATCGGATAGAGTCAGAAAACAACCTAGGTTATGGGTTTCTGATCTAACCTCATAAAGATGTCGATCTTATGAAAGGTATATCCACCGACTACGTTTTGAGGTAGTGATACAAGGTATCGACTCCCTATTATGACAAAGTGTCATGAATCCGAAATGGATTCCATGTATAACAACTATTTTGGATACTAGTTGTTGTACCACAAGACATTGTGCCTATTGGTACATTAGACGTCTTCAAGGAAGACATACATGGAAGGTAACACACCAACGTACAAAGCTGGGCTTTTGACGGAAAAGTATCGTTATCAACATTGTGTTAATAACGGTTCAACCTTTTAGCTGTTGCCATGGTAAATCCATTTTAAAGATGCTTGTTGATAACTGCATATTTCATTTATGAAATGTGTCAGTTACAGATCAAAATCGTTTTCCTGAAAAGGAAACCTTTTGGAGGATGCTTACAACATCCTGACGATTTTGTATAACCGAAAAACAAGGTTTACGGGTTATTCGATCCATGTTTGGATTGAAACAAACATAAGGTTCTTGGAACTGACGTTTTGAAATAATCATAATAGTTTATGATTTGACTCAAAATGAAATAATTCTTGTGTATATAAGGAGGTTAGTGGGAGAGGGCACTGACAATGAAATTCCCATAAAGCAATTGGTGAAAGCTTGGCTTTCATAGATATTCTTTCATAGAAATTCTCCATAAAATTCTGGGGAGTAACAACCTTTATTCAAGGAATAAAGATCTACAGGGATAGATTTGGAGTTGTTAACACTCTCTGGAAATTGTACATTTAAAATGTACTTGATAGGGTGTCTCATATGCTATGAGCATATTGAGTCACAATCAGGACAATCCAAGTGATAGTCATTGGATTGAAGTTAAGGACATCTATTAGTATCTTAGAGAACTAAAGATGCTGTCTTAAATTATGGAGTATGAGAACTTGAAGTGACTAGGATCACTGCTGCAAGTTTCCAAACCGGTAAATACTGCTGTACTATAAAGTTTGAATAACAGGACAGCAACTGGAAATATTCCGAGCAAGATAACTGTTGCCGAATTAACAACAAATGCGGATTATTCTGCGCTGAGGCAGCAAAAGCATAGAACCATTTGGATCGATAATAAATCTAATTAGATTAGATTTAGTTCTGTTAGCAGCTGAGCTAGGCGTAAGCACAGGCTAAGGAATTAAAGGTCTCATCGACGGTCCAGATATATACTTCTATATCATCTGATTCGTTCGGATCATACATCGTGGCGATGTGATGATCGTGTAAATTGCGTCAGACGATAATTAAGCAAATCCGCTGACGAAAACCTTCCTCAGCAATTTGAGCGAACCGTACATAGTTCGGGTGTTAGATACTCGAGTGACTGGCTATGTGCCAAGTGGGAGATTGTTGGATAATATGACCCATAGCGTCACTATTTGTACAGATCACGGTGTTGTTGTACAAATTAACTATGTGACAAGGAATTGCACTCTCATCATTTGTGATTAAATCACCATAGATATATAAATGAAAAGAGGTCCATATGATTAGTTCCTGGATTGAGATGATATGAGACAGTATCAGTCCACAAAGAATTAATCATTAAATATCCCTAGCCGGAGTATTATCGAGACAGGACATTGATAATGCGGAATAGGCTAGTATTGCACTTGTGCACGTTGTGAGGGCACGATGACATAGTTCTCATATATTTAAGTATTGGATACTTATGCAAGTGCGATAGGAGGTTGTGTTTCACCGATGGTACGGGAAACAGCTTTGCTCTGGATAGACCCCTCGGAATCCCATTGGTATTATGACTATGTGTCTATGGGAGGCCGAAATCAGGGTAGGTGTGTATAGTCTTAACCTGAGACTTGCATCGCTAATACTTGCGATAATCGGTAGACTTTAGTCTTGGTGGTACAGGGCTTTAACCGGTTCTGCGTACACCACTTCTGGGTTTATCAGAGAGTCGTAGTGTATTGGGGGTGATGTCAAGACGGAAGTATCCCTCCAGTCATAGTGGAGATGATGTCATGCTGGATACGGTATTAATGCTCTTAAGTGCTGCGCGGCCATCGGGATATTATGACAAGGTCATGTATATCCGATTATAGAGACTAATTACCAGACATCCGACATGTGCTTCGGACGGGGCAGACACTTATCCAGTCCCAGCCCTAGCACGTGACTATCCGATACTGGGCCGATATACACAATACTACGGTATACTACACTTGATACAGATCTATATATTCCTGTAAGAATATTTCTGGAGAATTGGGTAGGTATGGCGCTTTGCTAGAAGCCAAACTTGTATTGTAAATCGGTATAAACGTAGTACGAGGTACTTACGTGTTCGGATTATCCGACGACCGTATTTACTGCCAACATATCCGGAGATCTCATGGGTCGCTTCCTGAAGATTCACCGATGATGTATAACTCGCACTTTAATTAATCTGGGATTAATTAGAAGAGAGAGAAAATTAATCTGGGATTAATTGAAGAGATATTTTATCTGGGATAAAATATTAATTAAAGAGAGAGAACGATTATTTGGAATTAATCGATAAAATAATATATTCGATATATTATAAGAAATTGGATTTCGACGCGGAATTAAAATTAGATTTTAATTCGGGCGAACGAATTAATTTAGAATTAATTCGTTAGCGACGTGAATAGTGAATTCGCTAGGCGTAATCATTTAATTACGACGCGACGGAAAATTCGTTAATTGGGAATTAGCGAACCCGAGCCCGAGATTGATTGCGAGCGCTTTCGCATTTCGAATTCGAGCGCGGCACGCAAGTCACATCAAGCGTCAAATCACTGGTCGCATCAATTGTCAAATCACTTGTCACTTTGAGTGATGTGACATGACAAGTTTGTCACTTTAATAAAGTGACTTGATGTAAAAGTAGAAGTGATGGGTAAAAGGTGAAAAGCATTATTTGCTTTTTGTTTTTTGACTTTTTGGAATATGAAAAGGTTTGGTATATATGTTTTATTTATTTTTGGAAAATAAATGAATAATATATATTACATTTTTTCTTTTCCCTCCTTTACCAGATTCGGTCCTCTCTCTCTCCTCATTCACGATCTCTCATCTCCCTCTCTTTTCTTCTTCCTCTTCTCTCACGGCTTCAAGCCGATTTCTTGACAAAAAGTTTCTGGTTTTGACCAAAATTTTGAGAAGCAAATGAAGAAAGTAGTGCTAGCACACATATGGGTTATGTTATGGTGATAGGGAAACGAATTTGTGAGCATGGAAAAGCTTGAAGCTTGGAGCTTCAATGGTGACATCCATGGCCGAATGAACAAGGAGGAAAATAGCCCCCACCGTGCACTCCACTGCAGTTCCAGAAGCCATTGCCGAGCTTCACAGGAGGTAAAAACGCAACTTGTTCTTCATTTCATCAAAACCCATCAATGTGAGTATGTATTCTGCCTTACTCCTTGTGTATTCATCTCGTTTTATGCATGTTGTGATCCTTGGGACTTGATTGAAACTCTACAGATAAATGGTAAATATTTGAAAAAATATGTGCCCTCGTTATGGGAACACGAGAATATAATATCCTGTTAACAGGGACAAAGTCAAGTAAAATAAAAATGTATGTTCATTAATACTATACGAAAACGTCCTCAAAGATACAACATTTGGATGATCAAACGTCCTATAATTTTGCATAATCATTGGCTGGCCGAAGGTCGCTGGGGTTCGTCGGACGAATCCTTCATAAGCGAGAACTTTTCCCCCAGGGTTCGCCATTCTATCTGCATTTCTGCATCGGCCCTTATCAGATCAGCCAGGCCCTTTTCAAAATCAACTCGGGCAAGATCCTTGAACTCGGCCATAATAGAAGTGGCCTCAGCTACCAGCGATGCTAACCTTTTTTTCTTGGCATCTATCCTCATGCTGATTTCCTCTATTTGATGCTAGATATCTTGTAATTGTTGTTTTAAGTCCAGCAGCAAAGACTCTTCGATAACCATTTCGTCCATAGAATCTCTTATAGCTTGTCGAAGGTTATCAATGGCATCTCGAAGCCTCTCTTTCTTGTTTATAGATGCACGCAGCCCGGCCTTCTGGCTTTGTGTGGTGCGATAACAAAGAATAAGAGTCGGGACCTTGCTTTACAAGTCTTGTAGAGCGAGTCGGCTATCGTCCAAAATGGGTCAAACAGGAAGACCCATCATTCGGTCTAACTCGGAGGAAGCTTTTTCTAATTTCAGCACATTCTCTGGTAGAGCAGCTTGAACAATATCATTTGTCGTGAATGATGCATATTGGCCAAGAACCTCCTTAAGGGGTTCCATGTCTAATGTAGCTTGGCCCGGAGATAAGGGAGGCAAGAAAGAAGCAGAAGCTAACTGATCCAGGTCACTCAAAATATCTTGGACCGACTTAAAAAATTGATCTGACGCCTGATTACAAAAACCAAAGTTAGTAATCAAAAAAGAATGGACGAAGAAAAGAGAACATAAGGAGAAATCACTTACAGTTTCGGGCCGACAAGCAGAACCTATACGGCTTAGCAACAGAAGGCATATGGGTTTCCTATGGCAACACCGATTATCCCCCAGGAGATTGGACTGAGTGAGTGGGAGACGATGGCCATTCAGAAGAACCAAATGGTTGAGCCGAAGAAACATGAGCTTCCGGACGAAGAATTGGGGAGTAATGAGCCGAAGATGATGGCTGGTCAAACACAGAAAGTTCATGCATAGAAGGTACATGAGATATCGCCCGAGGAGGAGAGGGCGGAAGAGCAGAGGCTGAAGTAGGTTACGCTGAGAAGTCCGGAGATATTGCATGTGGCGACGATTATTGCGGTACGGTTGTAGGCTGAGCATCTGCAAGAGAATCAGAATCAGAGGAATCAAAAATATAAACAACCTCTTCTTCTTTATAAATGCGACGAAGTACATTATCTTTGTATATAGACTGACCGTCCTCCAACAGCTCCAATTCGGCCAAACTAAAAATGTCTTCTACATCTCTATAACTTCCCCTAAGCCTTGTGGCAGCCATTCTGCACACTAAGGGGTAAAGCTTTTGAGATGACGCCAAATTGGCCCGTCAGGCTCGTCATCCGGGTCCTGCACAATTGGCACATGATCATCCATATGGGGGCATTCAAATAACGGATGGTCTCTTAGAATTTCCTCAACACTTGGACGCGAGCAGCCAAATTCTATACATGGCTCCGTACCTTGGGGTCGGCTCTGGAAGACGCATCGGTAACAACTGTCTCGCTCTCTTCTGTCGGTTGTTCCATGATTAGAGCCTCGACTACTTTGTCGTCATCCGATGGAAGCTGAACGACCAGGGCCACGTTGGGATCAACATCTTCAGATGGACCCTCGATCATATGAATTTCTAGCCCCGGAGTTTGGGTCATTTCAGGCACGACAGAAGGTGGTTCCAATCTAAGTACCTACATAAGATACAAAAGCTTATAAAACTTCAGGCTGACTCAGAATGATGTACAAAAAGAGAAGAAAGGTTCAGATCGTACCTTAGGACGATGTATGAGCGGTACGTCTAAATCAGAACTATGGCTGGGGGAAGGCTGTTTCCTTTTGGCCTGTTTGATTTTCTTATGCTTTGATGCCTCAGCTGGTTTCTTTGACCCCGCTGACTCAGAAGACTTGGAAGAAAAAAATATGGAATAAAATACATGCATAGAGGGCAAAGAAAAGAATCTCTCCCGGCCAGGCGGCCAAAAACGGTCAAAAAAAGAATGGACCGATGTCCAAGGAGCAAAGGACCGAAAAAACGAGTCTCCGACAAGGAATGATCTATGTTAGAGACCGAAAGGACCTTAAAATGGTCTGACGAAGCAGAGCGAGTGTGGAAGAATGGAAGAGGCCATCCTTGAACGAGGCCAAGCTGACGGGTAGCGAAGTTAGGTGAATACACCTCCACTTCGGACTTTCCATTGGCCCCGGTCAGGATGTCATGAATCAGGTCGTGAGTGCATAAAAACTTACGCCATATGCGAAGACCTGATTCATTCTCTTCTGACTCGGGGGCGTCATGGACAAAAGAAGGACAGTCACCCAAGGTAAAAGGAAAAAAAGAGAGAACCCGAGAAAGGGTATAAAAATATTCGAAGGCAGCGCGAGGGAGGAGAGAGGATGGCCGAAGTTGGGCGAAAAGAAGACCGACATAAGCATAAGAATTATTTGAGTCAATTGTGCTGAAAACAAGGAAATAGGCTCGAAGCCAAAGCTGAGCAAGCCATAGAGGGCCAGAAGCATTGGTGAAGTCCCTAACAGAAGTTATTTTTGGAGAACGGCCAGCCCCCTATAAATGGCGGCCAACATGAAGGATGTCAGGTCCAAACGACGACCGTTGGCAATAGTGAAGGAAGATCGTTCGCTTCAACATTGAGACTGGACTGGCCGATTTGGAATATGTACGGAGAAAAGTGGAGTATGACTAAAAGGACGAAGAGTCCATTGGAGGAGGGAGGAAACGAAAGTTTGTGCAGGCCGAGATGGTCGCACTTAGAGGGGACAAACCAATAAGATTGCTGATATCGCGAAGAGTAATGGTGAAAGGACCAACGGGGAAGATGAAGGCGTTGTATTCAGAGGACCAAAAGAGTATGGAGGTAGGAAACAAATTTCGGTCAAAACTATACACACCTACCTTGATTTCGGCCTCCCATAGACACATAGTCATAATACCAATGGGATTCCGAGGGGTCTATCCAGAGCGAAGCTGTTTCCCGTACCATCGGTGAAACACGACCTTCTATCGCACTTGCATAAATATCCAATACTTATATATATGAGAACTATGCTGTTGTGCCCTCACAACGCACACAAGTGCAATACTAGCCTATTCCGTATTATCGATGTCCAGTCTCGATAATACTCCGGCTAGGGATATTTAATGATTAATCCTTCGAGGATTGATACTGTCTCATATCATTCTCAATCCAGGAACTAATCATATGGACCTCTCTTCATTTATATATCTATGGTGATCTAATCACAAATGATGAGAGTGCAATTTCCTTGTCACATAGTTAATTTGCTACAACAACACAATGATCTGTGCAAATAGTGACGCTATGGGTCATTTTGTCCAACAATCTCCCACTTGGCACATAGCCAGTCACTCAAGTGTCCCACACCCGAACTATGTACGGTTCGCTCAAATTATTGAGGAAAGGTTTTCTTCAGCGGATTTGTTTGATTATCGTTTGACGCGATTTATACGATCATCACATCGCCACGATGTATGATCCGAACGAATCAGATGATATAAAAGTATATATCTGGATCGTCGATGAGACCTTCAATTCCTTAGCATGTGCTGACGCCTAGCTCAGCTGCTAACAGAACTATATCTAATCTAATTAGATTTATTTTCGATCCAAATGGCTTCTTTTGTTGCCTCAGCTGCAGCAATAATCTGCATTTGTTGTTTATTCGGCAACAATTATCTTGCTCGGAATATTTCCAGCTCACTGTCCCAGTATTCAAACTTTTATAGTACCGTAGTATTTAATTGTTTGGAAACTTGCAGCAGTGATCCCAGTCACTTCAAGTTGTCCTTCTCCATAGTTTAAGATAGCATCTTTAGTTCTTTGAGATACTAACAGATGTTCTTAATTTCAATCCAGTGACTATCACTTGGATTGACCTGATCGTGACTCTATATGCTCGAAGCGTATGAGACACCAAATCAAGTACATTTTAAATGTACAATTTCCCAGAGAGTGTTAACAACTCCAAATCTATCCCAGTAGATCTTTATTCCTTGAATGAAGGTTGTTACTCCCTAGAATTCTACGGAGAATTTATATTGAAAGAATATCTATGAAAGCCAAGCTTTCACCAATTTCTTTATTGGGAATTTCACTGTCAGTGCGCTCCCACTAACCTCCTTATATACACAAGAATTAATTCGTTTTGAGTCAAATCATAAACCATTATGATTATTTCAAAACGTCAGTTCCAAGAACCTTATGCTTGCTTCAATCCAAACATGGATCGAGTAACCCGCAAACCTTGTTTGTCGGTTATACAAAAATCGTCAGAATGTTATAAACATTCTCCAAAAGGTTTCCTTTTCAGGAAAGTGATTTTGATCTATAACTGACACATTTCATAAATGAAATACGCAGTTATCAACAAGCATCTTCAAAATGGATTTACCATGGCAACAGGTAAAAGGTTGAATCGTTATTAACACAATGTTGATAATGATACCTTTCCGTTAAAAGCCCAGCTTTGTACGTTGGTATGTTGCCTTCCATGTATGTCTTCCTTGAAGACATTTAAAGTACCAATAGGCACAATGCCTTGTGGTACAACAACTAGTATCCAAAATAGTTGTTATACATGGAATCCATTTCGGACTCATGGCACTTTGCCATAATAGGGAGTCGATACCTCGTATCACTTCCTCAAAACGTAGTCGGATGGTACACCTCCATAAGATTGACATCTTTATAAGGTTAGATCAGAAACCCATACCCTAGGTTGTTTTCTGAATCTATCCGATCTACGAAGTTCTTGTGTATTTGAAGATTAATGGTATAGATTCATCATAGATGAACTATTTGTGTTCCATTAAGGACTTCGTGCCTTGAACAGTATTACTCCGATTTTCATCGAGTATCACTATCCTCCCACTGACCACTGCATATCGGTATTCCTCTCAGGAAAAACCGCATGGTGAGCAACAATCACATTGTTCTCATGTGAGATTTACAAGTACTATACTTAAGGTTCCCTTAGGATAACCTATATTGGCATATCCAATTTGGGTCCTTAGTTTGGTATCATCCAAACGTTATGCCTGGCATACCCAAATTATCAGGAATGAGAAACCTCGTTTCTTCCCTGTTCATATCCTATATGACATCTGTCGAACAGATTTATATGGAACCTTATTCTAAATAAGTTTTGCACTGTTAATACATATCTTATTGAAGGAAACAGTAGCTCAGAGCGACTCGTGATAAACCTTATCATGTCCAACAAAATTCGGTTTTAGTTCGGACACACCGTCTAACTGACGTGTCTCGGGAGGAGTCCTCATTTGAAAGAATACCGTACTCTTTCATGTACGTATGAAACTTACTGCTTAAGTATTTTCCATTACGGTCTTACCGTGGCGGAATAATACTATAGCCGATCTGTTTATTTACTTCGTGTCGAAACTTTAAAGTTTCCGATTTGTGTTCTTCAAAAGAAACACATAACCATAACGTGATGCCACATCCGTTAAGGTCACGAAATATTCATGTTCACGTCTAGCCTAGCTAGATATGGGCCCACTTACTTCACCATGAATAGGGCTAACAGATCGTGGCCCATTTTACTATTATAAGTAAATAGTATTTTAGGTACTTTACCTAGTAAACTAGATTCGCAGACCTTATTTGAATAGTCAAATATGTCCTAGTACCCACTATTCAAAAGTGTGGTATATGCGAATCTCGTTTAATTGTGTCCTAGACAACAATGCCACAAATAAGTCTCTATTGATCAAATCAATTTGAGCTATTTATTTGTCATTTTTATATGTTTGAGATTTTTTTATATTCAAAATATAAATTCTGTTATTCACATCTAATGTGTTTATCTCAGTATCATCTTTATATAAAAACACTTTAGTGTTCTAGAATATAAAGGTTTATCCGCAACAGATTAAACATTGATATAGAGATATGTCTCTAGTCAAACTAGTTACATTATAACAGTTCCTAATTTAAGTACATACCCTAAGGGTAGTTCCTAATTTTAGGTATCTACGGTCGAAACAGCGACTTTCGTCCCGTTTCCGATTCGCAGAGAAATCTCGGCTTGAAGTTAGTATCCAGCTTATAGCGAATATTGAACATCAATATATATTTTATGTACCACACTAAGTATTTAAAATCCAATTTCAATACTAGTAGTGAACATAACTTTGACAAATATTTTAAAGTCAGAGCCTCGCCTTTCTTTAATTCCTTCGTGTCTACCATATCCAAATGGTAGTCACTTTGGGATATGTCAATTATCTTTTCAATATTTCACAAACCTTTGGCCAAGCCTTGGGTTTCGGAATATCGAAATGATGTGCACCTTGTGCAACTTGCCCAATTGCAAACTTTGACTTTTCTCCACTTAGAATAGCCAATTAATTCTCCAAGAATTATTAATTGCAACTTAATACTTTAAAATAGATTTATTGTCAAGTATATTAAATTAAGCACTAAAGTCATCATCACATAAATCTTCCAAAGATTTATGCTCTACTTATTTGCTTAATTTTGGGCTTAGATATAACAAGTTATTTTATCCAATAAAGTAACCTATTATTAATTCCCAATGAAAATTAAATCATTTAAAACATTTAATCCAAGGATTATATATTTTAAATATTCAACTTTTCAATTCTTTCTTGATTTCAATAGTCCAACTATTTAATCAATTTAATAAGGTAATATTTATTATAATGATTACAATAATCCAATTATTTAATCAACTATAATTTTAATTCAATTATATTGATTACTATAATCCAGTTATAAAATCAACTATATATCGAATGAGTTTGTATATAGTCCAACTATATATATATTTAAAACAACATAAAATATTAGTCCAACTAATACTTTTAATTAATATGACGAGTAAAATATAGATGAGCGCGTTTAGCGAGTATTCGAACGAATGTTGCAAATTCAATACTTGCCTCCCACTATTTTTCGTCGAGCCTCTAACCCACTGTCGAGTACTCGGGAAACCGTGTTTCCTAGTGGGCTAGGATCCCGTTAAATATCACACAATCTTGACTTTGGCCAACAAATTGTATGATAATTAACTAGGTAGATCTCGAAGATCAATTGGATCTCATCCAACTCCTAGATCCAGTAGGTGGACATCCAAGTCCCAAACATATATTTAATATATGCCTATATATCGAATATATACCCTAACCTTTTCCTCTGAATCAACTAGGCCTTGGCTTTGGCACAACAAACCTAGTGATCCCAGTCAAGCGCGGACCCATTGACATGGAAGCTTCGTAATCAATGTCAATGGACAAGAAGTGGTCTTGACTTTGGCCAACAAACCACAACTTGGACACGACACCGATATGGAACAAAGCCTCGTGATTAAAACACATCTTCGACGGACAAGGGCTTGACTTTGGCCAACAACCCCTGCCAATCTCGGATCTTGAGTAAGAATCACTCAATGGAAGGAAAATAAACGCTTGATATTTAACGAGGGTTTTTCACGTGCAAATTGTCTACCAATTTAATTATCTTTGTTAAGGTCTCATCATCATACACCCTTAAACATGCATTCTAAATACATAATAAAGCGAGTATGAAAATAAATAATAATGATATGCGGATGGATACTTTACACATTGATCCTAGATCAAATCTTTCCCTTTCTCACTCAAGCTAACACTTGTATTACTTCTACCCGTTACACTACACTTCTAAAGAAACCTCATTTACATGGAGGGGAATAGGTGAGAAGAGAATACAAAGAGAATGAAGGTGATAAGGCTGGACACGCAGGTCCAATTTAATAAATCGAATTTATTACAACAATTTCTAAAATTGCCCCACCCGACTAATATCCATCCGATATACATTATTCATACAACACAACCATGTATTCACACACATAAGCATGCTATCAATCAATCTAATCAAATTAATTAATCTGATAATTAAGTGATCATCCAATGTTCAAACAACGATTTGATTTTGTTCGAGTCAAACTCGTTTTTGCGAATAAGTACTTAAAGTACGAATTCATGAATTAAATTAAACTACATAATTAAATCTAATTTAACATGTACTTAATACTAATTCACTATTAAATTCCAAATTAAATGTTACACTTTATTAATAAACCTTTTACGATTTAAATTCCAAATTTAATCGTAACACGTCTTAAAGACCGATTAACGTCCAACGTCAATTCAATTAAAGTCCAATGGGCTTTTAATTGATTTCTTAAGGCGTGGACTTTTGGTCAACTCGGGTCAAACCGATAACCAAAGTCCAATCCGGGATTTACCCCATAAGCCCATAAATCAATCTTGGCCCATTAGGCCCAATTGAACTTAAAGGTTCATTAGTCGCATTTGGGCTTTATGGTTAAGGTTTTGGGCCCAATTGGATCCAATCCATTTGGCCTAAACCAAACTTGATAAATCAAGCCCAATAGGCCCAATTACAACATTAAAGTCCAATTTCCAAAATTAGGCCCAATTAATTAAATATACAAAATCCAATTTCATATTCAATTAAACTAAAGTGTATTACATGATTAATAAACTAAATCAACATTTCTAAAACACTAAATTAGTCCAATTAATCATACTCAATTCATTATCATATGTCCAACACACAAAATGAAAAATCAAACCCATTTACATGCTTTTATGCTCTCGGCCAAAAGAGGGATTTTGTGTCCGATTCGGTTTCGATCCAATCGAACCTACAATCGACATTAAATCAACATCCTAAATGATTTCATACACATCCAATGTCATAAAATCAAAAAATACCAAGACATTAGGGCATAGTTCCAATTCGGCCAACATAGAATATTTTGGGGTTCTTGTCCAATTCGAAATCCAATCCAATTCGATTCAAATTAACATCAACCTAATAGATTCCAACTCATCAAAGAATCAAAAATCCAAAATTCCAAGAATCCAAAAATACCAATACATTCGGCCAAGGGGATTAATTTGGGCAAAATTGATCCAATCACATTTTGTTGAAATTGATCAAATCAATCTTCAATATAACATATATTAAGCATGCTCAAACATCCAATTTCATTAAATCATGCTCAAATACAAAATACCCAATTTTAAGCCCTACATTTTCATGCTTGAACCTAAGCTCTTGATGCCATTGTTGGTTATTATCTAGGTCCCAAGATCAAACAAGCAATGAAAACAATGTGTGAATACATCAACGGAGGTAGCGGAATACTCACATCGATCGGTTGAGTCGATTTGAAGAAGAATCAAGCCCAAAATGCTCACTGCCTTAGGCGCCACTGGTGGCAGTCCACTGCCTTCCAATCTGAAATTGAGATGCGAAACGGAGCTCCAAGCCTCGTCCGATGGATCCCGGCTCATGGGCAAACCTCCCTACCACCTTCGCAAGACTCGTAAGTGTGCTAGCACTTGGATTTTCACCATGAAAACCCACTCTTGGCTTCCCTTTGTTCACGCCATTTGGCTTCAAAAACCAGTCCATATTTTTCTGTTTTGGGCGTGAGAGAAGAGAAAGAAATGGAGAGATGAAATTGTGTATTTTTTTTTTTTTGCATTGAATTTCAAGTGTATCTTATACACTTTTGTGATTTCAATGAATTTCATTTGAATTTGCTTTTAAAAGTCAAACAATAAAAGCCATCATTACACACATCTTATCTATCACTATTCACATCAACATCACTTTATCAAAGTGACAACTTGTCATATCACATCACTCAAAGTGACAAGTGATATGACGATTGATGCGACTAATGATTTGACGCTTGATGCGACTTGCGATGCCGCACTCGAATTCAAAATACGAATGCGCTCACAATCACACTCGGGCTCGGGTTCGTTAATTCCAAATTAACGATTTTTCCGTCGCGTCGTAATTAAATGATTACGCCTAGCGAATTCACTATTCACGTCGCTAACGAATTAATTCTAAATTAATTCGTTCACCCGAATTAAAATCTAATTTTAATTCCGCGTCGAAATCTAATTTTGTTTAATATATCGAATATATTAATTTACCGATTAATTCCAAATTAATCATTCTCTCTCTTTAGATGATATTTTATCCCAGATAAAATATCTCCGTAATTAATCCTAGATTAATTTTCTCTCTCTTCTATATAATCCCAGATTATTCAAGAGTGCGAGTTGTGCGTCATCGGTGGATTATCGGGAAGCGACCCATGAGATCCTCGGATAAGTTGGCAGTAAACACGGTCGTCGGAGTATCCGAATCACGTACGTACCAAGTACTACGTTCTACCGATTTACGAGACATGGTCGACTCCTAGAAAAGCACCAAGTCTACCCAATTCTCCGGACATATCCATTGAAGAATATTAAGATCTGTATCAAGTGTAGTATACAATTGTATTGTGTGCATCGGCCCAGTATCGGATAGTCACGTGTTAGGGCTGGGGCTGGATAAGTGTCTACCCCGTCCGAAGCACATATCGGATGTCTGGTAACATAGTCTCTATAATCGGATATTCATGACCTGGTCACAATATCCCGATTGGTTGCGCAACACTCAAGAGCACTAGTACCGTATCCTGCGTGACATCATCTCCACAATGACTGAAGTGATACTTCCGTCTTGACATCACACCCAATACACTACGACTCTCTGATAAACCCAGAAGTGGTGTACGCAGAACCGGTTAAAGCCCTGTACCACCAAGACCAAAGTCTACCGATTATCGCAAGTATTAGCGATGCAAGTCAAAAGTTAAGACTATACACACCTACCTTGATTTCGGCCTCCCATAGACACATAGTCATAATACCAATGAGATTCCGAGGGGTCTATCCAGAGCGAAGCTATTCCCGTACCATCGGTGAAACACGACCTCCTATCGCACTTGCATAAGTATCCAATACTTATATATATGAGAACTATGCCGTTGTGCCCTCACAACGCACACAAGTGCAATACTAGCCTATTCCGCATTATCGATGTCCAGTCTCGATAATACTCCGGCTAGGGATATTTAATGATTAATCCTTCGGGGATTGATACTGTCTCATATCATTCTCAATCCAGGAACTAATTATAGGGACCTCTATTCATTTATATATCTATGGTGATCTAATCACAAATGATGAGAGTGCAATTTCCTTGTCACATAGTTAATTTGATACAACAACACAATGATCTGTGCAAATAGTGACGTTATGGGTCATTTTGTCCAACAGAAACTACTTTCGTCAGCGGATTTGCAATGTTATCATCTGATGCGATTTATTCGATCATCCCATCGCCACGATGTATGATCCGACGAATCAGATGAAATAATTGAAGTATATATTTGGATCGTTGATGATACCATTAATTCTTTAGCCTGTGTTGTAGCCTAGCTCAGCCGCTAACAGAACTACTCCTAATCTGATTAGGATTATTATAGATCCAAAAGTCTTCTATTGCTGCCTCAGCTGCAGCAATATTCTGCTTTTGTTGTTTATTCGGCAACAGTATCTTGCTTGGAAGATTTCCAGCTCACTGTTCCTTTATTCAAACTATATAGTACATTTTATTACGACTTATAGTCGTTATTATCGGTTTGGACACTTGAAATAGTGATCCCAGTCACTTCAAGTTCTCATTCTCCATAGTATAAGAAAGCATCCTTAGTTCATCTAAGATACTTAAGAATGTCTTAACATCAATCCAGTGACTATCACTTGGATTGGCCTGATTATGACTCCATATGCTTAAAGCATATGAGACACCAGGTCGCGAACATTTATTTCAATGTACGAGTTCTCGGAGAGTGCCAACAACTTTTAGGTCTATCCCAGTAGATCCTTATTGCTAGAATAAAGGTTGTCTCTCCCAAGTAGTCTACGGAGAATTTTTATAAAAGCCAAGCTTTTACCGATCGTTTTATGGGAATATCATTTCCAAGAAATGATATGTCATCATTATTTAGGACAATCACTGTTGGTGCACTCCCACTAATCTTCTTATATACACAAGAATCATTCTCGTTTTGAATTAAATCATATACCATAATGATTACATCAAAACGATAGTTCCAAGAACGCAATGCTTGTTTCAATCCATAAATGGATCGAATTTACTTGCAAACCTTGTTTGCTTGTTTTGGTACAAAAAAACCGTCAGAATATTTTAAAAATCCTCCAAAAGGTTCATGTTTAAGGAAAACGGTTTTGACGTTCAGCTGCCATATTTTATAAATGAAACATGCAGCATCAGCAAGCATTATCCAAATGGATTTAACCATGGCAACTAGTAAAAGGTTTCATCGTAATCGAAAAAATGTTGATAACGATACATTTTCGGTACAAGCCTAGCTTTGTACGTTTGTACGTTGTCATCCATGTATTTCTTCCTTGAAGACTTATATAGTACCAATAGGCACAATGTCTTTTGGTACATCAACCAGTGTCTAAACTTGGTTGGTATACATGGAATCCATTTCGGACATCATGGCACTTTGCCATGATAGAGAGTCGATACCTTGTATCACTTCCTCATATGTAGTTAGTTTATATTCCTCAATAAGATTGACATCTTTATGAGGTGAGATCAGAAACCTATACCTCCCAGGTTGTTTTCTGACTCTCTCCGACTTACGCGGTTCTTGTGTATTCGAATATTATTGGTATAGTTTCATCCCTGATGAACTATTTGTGTTCCATTAAGGAATCGGTGCCTGGAATAGTATTACTCTGATTTTCATCGAGTTTTACTTTCCTCACACTTACCACTCATATAGGTATTCCTTTTAGGAAAACCGCATGGAGAGCAAAAATTACATTGTTCTCTTGTGAGTTGTATAAGTACTATACTTTGGTTACCCTATGATAACCTACAAATTAGGCACTTATCCGATTTGGGTTTTAGTTTGGTATCATCCAAACATATGCCCAACATTCCCAAATCTTCAGGAATGGAAAACCCGGTTTCTTTCCTGTTCATATATGATATGAAGTCTGTCAAACAGATTTTCATGGAACCTTATTCAAAATAAGTTTTGCACTGATTAATGCGTATCCCTAGAAGGAAAATGGCAGCTCAGAGCGACTCATGATTAACCTTATCATGTCCAACAAAATTTGGTTTCTCCGTTTGGACACACCTCTCAATTGAGGTGTTCCGGGAGGAGTCCACTATGAAAGAATATATACTCCTTCAGGTAATCGAGAAACCTATTGCTTAAGTATTTTCATCACGGTCCAATCATGATTTTTTAATACTTTAGCCGATCTGTTTGTCTACTTCGTGTCGAAACTCTTTGAATTTATCAAAAGTTTCCGATTCGTATTTCAAATGAAACACATAACCATAACGCGATGCCACATCCATAAAGGTTACGAAGTGTTCATATCCACTTCTTGCCTAGCTAGACATGGGCCCACTTACGTCACTATGAACAAGGGCTAACAGATCTGTGGCACTTGCACTTTTACCAAGTAAAAGGTGTTTTAGGCACTTTTACAAATAAACTAGATTCGTAGAATTATTTGAATAGAATTAAATTTGTCATAGTATCCACTCTTCAAAAGTGTGGATATATGAGTCTTGTTTAATTTGTCCTAGACAACAATGCCACAAATAAATCTCCACTGATTTATTCAGTTTGAGCTATTTGTTTGTCATGTTATACGTTTGAGATTCATTTATATTCAAAATATAAATATTGTTATTCACATCTAATGTGTTTTATCTTAATATCATCTTTATAAAATAAAACATTTTAGTGTTGTAGAATATAAAGGTATACCCGCAACGGGTTAAACCCTAATATAGAGATAATATTTCTAGTCAAACTAGTTACATTATGACAGTTTCCTAATTTAAGTACACATCCAAAAGGTAGTTCCTAAAATTAGGTTTCTACGGTTAAAATAGCGACTTTCGTCCCGTTTCCGACTCCCAGATAAATCTCAACTGAAGTTAGTGTCCTGTTAACCAGCAGATTCCGCACATCAGTACATATCTATGTACCACATCTAGTATCAAAAATCCAATTTTGAAACTAATAGTGAACAAATTTATGACAAACGTACTTGAAGCCAGAGCCTTGCCCCTCTTCAGTTCCTTCATGTCTGCCTCTGCCATAATTTAGGCAGACATCTTGGGATATGTTCTTTGTCTTCCTAGAAGACCGTGATGATTTTGCCTTTGCCCCTTTTAGAAGCTCTGGCTTTGCTTCCTTGAGCATAGCCGTCAACTCTCCAAGAGTTTACTATTGGTTCATAATGAACCTGCCCCAGCATTCGGGTAGAGACTATAAGATCAAATCTTTGTAGTTTCGGCCACGTAGGTAAAGCTCAGCTAACCTAGCTGATCGATGTCAGCAATCATCTGTGACACCTAGTGTTCGAAAGATGTACCCTCTGACATACACGAGCTTAAGAGCTTCTTTTGCAATTTGTACTTCTAAGATCTAAGAATATATCTATGAAGATATTTAATTTCATCATCATGGTACAATGATCTAATCCTTAATCTTGACGACGGAATTAAAGAGTCATTGCGGTAAGCATAAATGATTGAGCACTAAATTTATCATCACATGAATATTCCAAATATCATGTTCTACTATTTGTTCAACTCCGGGCTTAGGCCCAAGAGGTTGATCTATCAAATAGAATAACTTCTCAGTTTCCATGACTATCCTGAAGTTCTATTCCTAATCCGGAAATTAAAGCCGTTTAAAGACATTATCTCATAGGATTATGTTTTAAACGCTAATCTTTCAGTTATCTTGATTGCTATAGTCCAACTATTCAATCAACGATTTCAGGTACTATTTAAATATAATGATTACTATAGTCTAACTATTTAATCAACTATAAATTGATTGGTTAAATTCAAATATATTGATTACTATAATCCACTTATATAATTAACTATAAATGAAATAGTTTGAATACAATCCAACTGTTTAATTAAAACAACGATTAAATATTAGTCCAACTAATATATATTACGTAATGACGAAAAATTGAAATGAGCGCATATTGGCAAGTATCTAAACGAAATTGCAAATTTAATACTTGCTTCCCACTATTTTTCGGTGAGCCTCTAACCCTCTATTGAGTACTCGGGAAACCTAGTTTTCTAGTGGGCTAGGATCCCGTTAAATAACACACAACATTGACTTTGGCCAACAAGCTGTATGATATTTAACTAGGTAGATCTCTAAGATCAATTGGATCTCATCCAATTCCTAGATCCAGTATGTGGACATCCAAATCTGAAACATATATCGAATATATGCCAATATATCAAATATATTCCCTAACCTTTTTCCTCTGAATCAACTAAGCCTTGGCTTTGGCACAACAAACTTAATGATTCCAGTTAAGCGAGACCCATTAACATTGGAAAGCTTTGTAATCGATGTCGATGGACAAGAAGTGATTTTGACTTTGGCCAACAAATCACAACTTGGATAAGACATGCGATATGGAACAAAGCCTTCATGATTCAAACACATACGCGATGGACAAAGGTCTTGACTTTGGCCAACAAACTAGTGCCAATCTTGGATCTTGAGAATGAATCATTCAATGGAAGGAAAACACTTAATATATCTTTAGGTTTTTCGTATAATTGGCAACCAGTTAATTATCTTTGATTAGGTCTCATCATACACCCTTAAACATGCATTCTAAAAGCATAATAAGGCGCGGTAAATAAATTAATAATGATATGCATATGGATATTTAACAAATTTTGTTCCTATAACAAATCTCTCACTTTCCTCTCTCCCGCTAGCATAATTCTTACTGCTACCCAATTACATAACACTTCTAAAGAAACCTAATTTACATTGAGGGGAATAGGTGAGAAGAGAAATACAAAGAGTCAAGAGGTAATAGGCTGGACTCGCAGGTCCAATTTAATAAATTCTAAATTTATTACAACAATTTCCAAAATTGCCCTCAACCATCTAATATCCATCTGATATACATTATTCATACATCACATCCATGTATTCACACAAAGCATGTTATCAATCAATCTAATCCAATTAATTAATATGAAATTAATGACCATCCAATGTTCAAACAACGATTTGATTTGCGCGAGTCCGACTCGTTTTAAGAATAAGTACTCAAAGTACGAATTCTTGAATTATATCAAACTACAATATTAAATCCAATTTAATTTGTATTTAATACAATTCTATATTTAATTCCAAATTAAATAATTACACTTTTATTGTGACTTTACGACTTAGATTCTAAATCTAATCATTACGGGTCTCAAAGCCCAATTAACATCCAATGTCAATTTAATTAAAGTCCAATGGGCTTTCAATTAATTTATAAGGCATGGACTTTGGCAACCAAGCCCAATAAGAAATCACCCTTTTGCAAAAAAATTTAGGCCCATTAGGCCCAATTAAAATATTAAAGTCTCATTTTATTATATTTGGACTTTATGGAAATGGTTTTGGGCCCAATTGGATCCAACCAATTAAGCTAAACCAAACTTGGCCCAACCAAGCCCATTAAGCCCAAATATAACTTTACAAGCCCAATTCTAAATTTAGCCCAATTAATTTAATTACAATATTCCAACTATCACAATTAAATCAATTTAAAGTGTATTAGCCATAATTAATTACTTAAATCAACATTTCCAAAATATCAATTTAAATAATTAATCATGCTTTCTAATTATCAATTCATGTCCAACAAAATTGAAACAAAATCAATCCCATTTCATGCTTATTGGTCACGGCAATTTAGGGTTATTTAAACCGATTTCGATTTCAATCCAATTAAATCCTAAATCAATTTATCCCATGTCTTTCAACTCATCCAATGATCAAAAAACAAAATTACCATGACATTTAGGGCATCTCAACTTTCGGCCAAGCCAAAATTTTTGGGGAAAACTCATTCCAATTCAATTTTCATCAAATTGATCACACAATAACTCCAAGTTATCATTATTCAAGCATACTTAATCAATCAATTTTATCAAATCATTCTCAAATCCATTTTACCCAAATTTTACCCTAAATCAATTTCATGCTTAAAAACTGCTCTGATACCATTGTTGGGTTTTCTAGGTCAAACCAAGATAATTTAAGCGAATGAAAAGTGCGAATACATCAAAGTATAGTTGCGAAAATACTCACTTTGATCGGATTTGAGATGCGTAGAACACAAAAAAAAAATTTACTCCTCCATGGATGACTCTCGGCCAAGCTCCATTTTTTTGCTCCTTGTGTTTCGGTCAACCCTATTTGTGTGCTCCAAGCTTCAAGCTTTGTGAATGATGATTCCATGCTCATGAATGGGCTTCCCTATCACCCTTGTTTGACCCCTTGGATGTGCTAGCATCTTGGAAAAATTTGCCACAAATCTTCCCTTTAGCTTCTTGTAGTTCTCGGCCAAGCCAAGAACTTGAGAGAAAAAAATGGCTCCAAGGCCGAATGGGAGAGAGGAGAAGAAGATGAGTTGTGTTTGGTTTTTGATTTCAAAAAACAAATACCAAAATCCAACTTTTCAAAAAATGGTACAAGACTTTAAAGTCTTCCAACAACTCACATCACTCAAAAGTGACAATCATCACATCACTCAAAATTGATGTGACTTACATCATAAGAGTGAGTAATGATGTGACGCGTGATATGACTTATGGGCCTCACTTGATTCGAAATGCGAGTGGGCCCGCAAAGACTCCCGAGCTTGGGTTTGCTAATTCCGAATTAACAAATTTTCCGTTGCGACGTAATTAAATCAAATTTAATTAAATAATTATTCCTAGAAAAATTACTATTCACGTCGCTAGCGAATTAATTCTAAATTAACTCGTTCGCCCGAATTAAAATCTAATTTTAATTCCGCGTCGAAATATAATTTCATATAATATATCGAATATATTATTTTATCGATTAATTCCAAATTAATCGTTCTCTCTCATTAAATAGAATTTTATCCCAGATAAAATATCTCCATAATTAATCCTAGATTAATTTTCTCTCTCTTATAATTAATCCCAAATTAATTAATATGCGAGTGATACGTCAACGGTGAATCTTCGGGAAGCGACCCATGAGATCCCCGGATATATTGGCAGTAAATCCGGTCGTCGGACTATCCGAACACGTACGTACCTAGTACTACGTTTTTACCGATTTACAAGACAGGGTTGACTTCTAGCAAAGCACCGTGCCTACCCAATTCTCCAGAAATATTATTAAAGGAATATGTAATATGTATCAGGCGTAGTATATGTAGTATTGCGTATTGGGATCCAGTATCGGATGTCACGTGCTAGGCCCGGGCTGGAATTGTGTCTGCCCCGTACGAAGCACATATCAGATCTTTGGTAACTAGTCTCTATAATCGGATAAACATGACCTAGTCATATTATCCCGATAGCTGCAGCATATAAGAGCATCAGTTCCGTATCCAACGTGACCATCATCTCCATATGACTGGAGTGATACTTCCATCTTGACATTACACCCAATACACTACGATTCTCAATATACCAAGAAGAGGCGTACATAGAACCTGTTAAAGCCCTGGACGACCAAAACCAAAGTATATTGATTGTCGCAAGTATTAGCGAAGCAAGTCTCAAGTTAAGACCAAATACACCTACCCTGATTCAGACTTACATAGACATATAGTCATACTACCAATGGAATTCTGAGGGGTCTATCCAGAGCGAAGCTGTTTCCATACCATCGGTAAACACAATCTCATATTACACTTGCATAAGTATCCAATACTTAAATATATGAGAATATGCCGTTATGCTCCCACAACGCGCACAAGTGCAATACTAGTCTATTCCGCATCATCGATGTCCAGTCTCGATAATACTACGACTAGGGATATTTTAATGATTAAACCTTAGTGGATTAATATTGTCTCATATCTTATTAATCTGGTACTAATCATATGGACTTTTATCATTTATATATCTTGGTAATCCAATTACAAATGATAAAAGAGCAATTTCCTTTGTCACATAGTTAATTTATACAACAACACCATATTCTGTACAAATAGTGATGTTATGGGTCATAATTGTCCAACAGCTCAACAATGTATCTAGTCGATCATATGGCAACCAACGAAAACCAAAAATCTATGATTTTCATTTACATGTGTCAACACAATTTGTTCCCCGAAAGCATCGTCCAGGCTGTCACCATTATTGTTGCGTGTGGCAGAATAGAAAGCAGAGTTGATGTGACAAAACCATCAGACTGCAGGCTACTTTCGACAAAGTCAGGCTTAGGGCAGAGAACCCGTCAATCGGTCAGGTAGCACATGGGAAATATTGCAAATGAGAACAGTATCACGTTTTGGAAGTATATAAAGGAGAGGGAGAATGCTCCGAATGGCAGCTTGTAACCTCTTCCAAATTACTCGGCCATACGCCGACCCTGCTCAAAACATTATCCTGAGGAATAACATTCCATATAACCCCCCGAGACGAGAATCAGCCGTCAACGTTCGGCGCCGTCTGTAAGGACCGACAAAAAACAACTTCCATAGTAAGACGATAGTGATAGGTAGGGATCGGAGAATGGTGAATAATTCAATAGCAGAATAGATGGAGGGAGGAAGGAACGGAAAGAGTAGAGCAGAGCCGGAAAAAGAAAATCTCTGTATAGAAAAGGGACTGTCGGAAACAAAAGTTTTTCTTTAGTGAGTTGTGAAATGGAATGTAAGAAGGTTAGCCAACGGCCATCCACACGGGTTAAGTTGTAAAATGGAATGTAACGCTGTGGATGGGTTACATCCGTTGACAGCATCTAACCGAGTTCCTTTGTGGGAAGGTACTACACCCCCCCCCGATTTCGCAGATTACCTGTACTGAAATATCGGTCGGGTAGCTAGCTAGCCGAGGGCGAAAAGGAATGCCCATCGAGCCAGTCCTCGATTAGTGCAATGGCCTCCCCCGAACAAGAAGAAAAAGTGCCAGTCCGCAATTAATGCTTCTGAACAAGCGCCAATCTTCGATTAGGACAGTCGAACGAGTAGAAAGAGCACCAGTCCCCAATGAGTACAGTAATGAGGAAGAAATTATAAAGTCGCCCCAGACAGGTGTCGTAACGCGCGGACTTATAGGCCGATGCCCATTACCCTGACATGAAGAAATTCACCTCAATTTCATTTCCAATTCAATCAAGGTGAATTTGGGGGACAATATTATTGACAGAAGAAGTCACCCTAGAGCAAAATCACCCTAAAGCAAAGGAACGAAAGGGAAAAAACAAGGACAATCAGGGCGACGAAGGGAAGAGCGATCAGAGCAGTCACGGGCGACGAGGGGAAGAGTGATCAGAGCAATCACGACGACAAAACAGCGATTAGAGCGACATATGATTCAGACCGACCGAACACATGATCCCACGATTACAGCAGTTAGGCAGTTTTTCCTTCCACGATCAAGCAGTTATAGCGCACAATTCAACGGTTGGAGACATGACCAGGCAGTTCCAAGGAAGTTATGGACTTGGAGGCATGACCAGGCAGTTACAGGGAAGTTCAGGACCGAAACCGTCCAAGCGGTTCACAAATTCCACTATAAAAGGCTCACTTATGTGAAGAGAAGAGCCCCCGATCAAATGAAGACTCAAACGAGCATCTTATTTTTTATTTCGTAGTTTTATAATATTTAAGACTGTAATTTGTGTGCTTGCGCCCCTTGGAGGCCTATTCACTTAATCAAACACCTCTTGCTGTGACTTTGTCTCAAGAGATTTGAACCTTACACGCTTCTCTTTCATTACGCGTAGAAAATTGCGCAAACAATAATGAAGTGACTCTGATGCTTCAGGCAGTAAGCACACAAACACACAAAATGCGGTCACCACATTCATGAGATGCGTGTCTAATCTGTCTAATACAACCAAACTATATATTAATTTTAATTATAATTTTATTTTTATTAAAAAGATTTACATAGGAATGAGAAATCTCATTCACGAAACACCAACCATTGCCCTCATTTTATTCGAACTCAAGAGATTGCAGCCGCAAAGCATATGGCCAACCGAGCAACACCCAAACATTATTTATTTACCTAAAATTTAAATACTTACTTTATAGTTTATAAATATCAATAGGATAAATTACTCAAAGGGGAACAGGCTTCTCAAGCAAAGTGGCAACGTGGTCTTTGATCACATAAGAGTTTGTGTAGCCATCATCATACTTGTATATAACATCCATCACTCGTGCAAGATTGAGAATGCGATCAAGGAGAGGCATTGCTACTTCTGTTGGTTTCAATAATGCTTCATTTATATCTTCCCATCCATTCGATATTCTTTTGCGGAATATTTTAATTACCTCTTCTTCAGAAACGCCATGCTGCTTCATGTAGCATTCGATACCAGTGGCAACATGTGTTCTCTTTTGTTCGTGCTACAAACATGTAGATATGAAATTGGGTACAGGTTAAAAAACATTCTGTTTTTGGATTATTTTAATGATGAAACGATGAATAAAATGATCATCAATACTACAAATATAACGATTTTGAAATTGGCAAGTCTCGACATGTCTTGACTAATGAGATAATTAATATTAAAAAAAAAAATTTATATATTTTTATTTGAATATATGTAAAAATGTTAATTGTTGTAGGATAAAAGACTATTAGCCCTAATATTTAGGGAAAATAGATAATAAAAAAATAAAATAAAATAAAAAAAAAAAAAAAAAACCCCTAAACTTTCAAAGAAGGCACATAATCAACTTTATTTGTTTCGACATTGAAAGGGTTATTTTATAAATTAACATAAGAATGGCATGTGAAAAATACATATTAATATACTAAATCACCTATATTTCTATCCAAATCAACCAAATTTACTAACGGATCGGGATCAATATGTCTTTTTCCCAAGGGTAATTATGTAAAATTTGCAAATAATAATCAATATTGTACCTGACGGGAGACTATATCATCCATTAGTCTGCAAACAACTTGTAAGGCTTTAACAATTTTAGGTTCATCGGAGATCCAATCAAAGGCCTGGTCATTAGCAATCTCTCCCATGCCAAGAAAAGAAACCGTTGCCAGCATATGATAACAAGTTGTGACTAATGAAACTTGCATATATTCCTCCACTTTTGGAATATAACCTTCATTGCACCACTTCGCTTCCTCAAAATAGGCTATGAGTAGTTTCTTCAACTGGTAAACATCATATAGTTAAATAATTCAATCATATAAACATGATGTAGGAAAAATACATGGGGGAATTTCAAATAGTCCTAACAAGGGCTTTTCATATACATCGGATTTAGGTGTATAATCTACCGTTTCGAAATTCACTGTGAAAGGAATTTAGATTTTGATCTTTTTGTCGGAGACTTCAACTTTATTGTGGTTTTTGTTAGTATTTTTCTTATAAAAAAAAAAAAAAAAGTGAAACACCATATCTTGAACACTTAGAGAATTCGGTTATTTTCAGGAGTTTTTGAGTCCTTAGAGAGTCTAATTGTGGTTAGTATCTAGTATAAGGGTGTTAGGCTTGTTATTTTTTCTTCAATTCAATAAAACTTTAATTCCAGAAAAAAATAACAAAACTCCATGATGTTTAGTGAAACTAGCGAAATTTTCTCATTTTTTAAAACTAAACAAAAACTCATTACATAGGATTTTATTATAAATAAAATTATTTTTATAGTAAAACATGAGAAGAATTTCACTTAATTTTAAAAAAAAAAATGAAAAAGATTTATCTTTAATATCAAAGAGATTTCGCTCATTTTTTCCTAAAATAAATAGAAATTACTTGCCCTTTCTATTACATATGATACACCATATGACCTTCCTTCCTTGGAGAGTTGCTCCTCAGCTTCACAAAAAATATCATAAAGTCCCTGGTAAATCAGTTTCATATACTCCGGAAGTTCATCTATATTGCTGATGTCCCACCTGAAAATCAATCAAGTTCGTCTATATTTTAATCTCAGCTGAAAGACACAAAAAATGAGCTGAAATAATAGATTTCTTGAACTTGACCTTTTGATAACATTTGTAAAGAGCTCAAGTTCTTCGAGGGTACCGTAGGAGTCGTAGGTATCATCTAAAATGGATAGGAAGGCAATTATTTTCGACATTGTCTTTCTTCCAAAGGAATAATGAGGCTCAAAGTACACTCCTAATATCCAAAAATAACATTCTACAATTCTGTTTTCTAGCATATGGCAGCTTTGTTTCAACATCAAAATTTGTCCACCACCTGAAACGCAAATAATTAAAGAGTCTCATTATTGAGTTGTTGCATAAAAAATATTGGGGAAAATGATTAAAAGAATGTTATTTCAGTAAAATAATTATTTCCATCTTGGGAAAATGAGCTTAACCCCCTTCATTTTTGACAAAAACAAATTGAAACCCTATAATGTTAAAAAATTGAACAAAACCCTTATTTTTATAACAAAACCTTATGGTTGACAGAAAATCTCGAATCCCGATCGAGTTCTCGTCCCATTTGTTCTGATATTCGAGATAATTTTTCATTTCGAATGAAAATTTTGATGGGATTCGAGTCAATATATTATCCCGAAAAAAAAATTGAGCCGGGATTCAGGATAATTTTTTGTCACAAATCCCAAATTTTATCCTAAAGATCCCGAATTCTAATTGGGATTTAGGAACCCACACCATTTGCCCAGTTTAAAATATCGATCGGGATTCGGGATGATTTTTTTCATCCTGAATAATAATCGGGATGAGATGTGATGAGATTTGGTCGGGACAGTACAAGACTTCCTCATTGCCATCTCTACATGATAACTTTACTAAGTGATTAATTTTGAAAAGCATGTGGGTTTATTTTAATTTTTAAACATTAAGTGGTTTCGATTAATTTTGTAGGGGTTATGCTCACTTTGTAGGGGTTTTTTACTATTTTACTGCTAGAATAAGACATGATTATTTTTTCTTAATTCACCAATTACTGACCTGTATGAAGGTAAAGCAATTGTTCAATAAAATTTTTATAATGATCATAAATTTGATTCTAGATATAAATTGAAAAAGTACAAAATTTGAAAGGTAACATGTATACTCATTTCAACAGCAGAAATTTTTTGATGAGTTTTGAAACACAAGGGGGAAAATGATTAATTGCCGTTAAACATTTTGACTTACTCGGTGATGATGCTCAGCTCCTTGCGATGAATTACTTGAAGCATGGAAAAATCTAGTTTTGCAAACTTTAGTATTGTATTATCCTTTGAATTATCTTGTGAGTAGACATCCATGTAATACCTTGCCTCCAACCTTGATAAGCCTCTGCGGAGTGGCCTATTCAATGCATGAAGTATTTGATCAGCAAGCTGAGGGCTTACTTGAGTAACCATTGATTCAAGGTGAGAGGTGGTGAAAGCTAGGGCTTCATCCAGGATATCTTCTCCACGAATGCCAAGATGTGAAGCCTCATACAAACTTAGCATGCCGTGCACATCATTAACTAATGATTCCTTGAACTTTCCTTGGCCATCTTGAATTCGCCAAATACACCTGCTTTCACAATGAAAAAGTAAATCAATTGACATATCAATATCACATTATCTTAACTTTAAGCCATATTTTAGGGGGGAATTACATTTAGCTCCCTAAGGCTTATTCCTTTTACAACTTAAGTCGTTTATTTTCGGGATATTTTACCTTATTATCAATCTAATATGATGTCTTCATCAGTATTACATAAAAATGTCAAATTTATCCTTCAACAGTGAAGTTGGAATATTTAAAGTCTAATATTAAGGACTTAGGGGTCATTCTCCCCATTTCAAGTATCATTGACAGTAATTACCACATGGAATATAGTATCCTTGTTGTCTGAGTAACCGAAATCGAAGAGCAACTGTGTGTAGATCGTTGCCATTATCGTATTCATTATGGGATAGTTTCTCTATTTCATCTTCTATTTCTTTCTCAAAATGGTAAGCCACTCCTAAGCGTTGGACGGTATCAATCAAGCTCAATTTTTTACAAGTCTGATCCGTTGTTGAGATTAACATGGCCCTTATTTTTTGCTTAGGTCCTTCGAATTCATCTTGAGTTGTCGCGTCCATTGCCTGTATGTACAAAAATTTAACATAAATAAACAAGGGTTCAATGAGAAAGCACAAATAAGATATCAGTTTTCCCACGAAAATACAAAGGGTATAAGATAGAAGATAAATTTAATTTAATAACCACAGAGTCATCAGAAGAATATGCGAGGAATTTTTTCCCCCAGATGGTAGGATGATAACTAGCTGTGTGACGGTTGACGCCGGCGCCTGTAGCATTCTGAATTGAAGCAGGAACTGCTGAAGCTTGATGAGACATTTTCTTGTTCTATGGTTACGGCTAATTGATATTAATTCCTTTGACCTTAATGTGCTTCAAGCACTTGTGAGAGCTTTAGTATTTATAGGAAGTTCTGATCCTTGGAGCTGTACCGGAAATAAAATTTTAATTGTAAAGACAGCAGAATCTTGCTTAGGAAATGGTTCCAATCAATGTTGTAATTATGTAAAATATTTAACATGTGTAATTCGACTGATCTTGATGCCTAACATGGTTAAAGGGACGTGGTTTATATATATATATATAGTCAAGTTCAGGTCATCATTGATTAGACCTCAAAAGAGATGATGCACAATGTCCAACAACTCATAGAAGCATGTCCATTGTTTATAGAACCATACTCTAATGTTTATAGTATCATACTCTATTATTTTTCGAAAATAATTAATTTTTTCTGTACTTTTTTTAAGATAGCTAGCCCTTTATCACTTAGAGTTAAGGCTTCATCTCTATCAAATTGTAGTGGAGGTAAGAAATCTCATGTTCAAATCTAAAGAAATGCATTTAATTTAGGGTTTGGAAGAGTGAGGGTGCAATATATAATGAAAAGATTTAAATCTTAATACAGATAAATTTACATGGGAATCCCAAAATTGGGAAAAATACTACAGATATGGAATGAGAAAATTCATTAGGTCGAAAAAGAAAAATACACAAGAGGAGTTATAATATTTTTAGATAAGTGTATGATAATAAACCATAATTCTAATCTCAAAAGATGAACAAAAATGGGTTGACCTCAACAAATATGGTCCATATTACGAGCACTTCAGGCACAGACAATATAATCCAACACATGCTATTAAGGGTGTAATATCCCGACGAGGCCAGGATGTTATCGATAGGAGATAAGAATAACTCATCTCTCTGATTTCAATTATAACAAAAAATTGACACGACACACCTTAAAATTTGATAACCTGGAACACGGTCCTTCTCCAAAATGGCCTATAATAAACATCAAATATGGAAAAGTACCATCAATATAATCTAATTACAAATGATAAAAGGGCAATTTCCTTTGTCACATTGTTAATTTGTACAACAACACCATAATCTGTACAAACAGTGATGCTATAGGTTATAATTGTCCAACACGGACGTGTTCGGATAGTCCGACGACCGGATTTACTGCCAACATATCCATGAATCTCATGGGTCGCTTCCCAAAGATTCACCGATGACATTTTACTCGAACAAAATTAATCTGGGATAAAATTCGAATACAAGAGAGAGAACGATTAATTTGGAATTAATCGATTAAAAAATATATTCGATATATTAATTCAAATTATATTTCAAAGCGGAATTAAGATTGGATTTTAATTCGGGCAAATGAATTTATTTATAATTAATTCGTAAACGACTTTAATATTTAATTATGCCGCAACGGAAAATTCGTTAATTCGGAATTAAACGAACCCGAGCCCGAGTGAAGTTGCGCGTTGAGATTTTTTTGACTTATATTCAGAATTTACAAGTGGTGGGACCCACTTGACTTGCATCACTAATTTGACTAGTGATAGAAGTAGTTGATAATTGAGTGTAAATCTTGCATTGCTTGTTTTTCACTAAACAAAAGCTCAACACACTTTGTAATATTTTATTCATTTGAAATGACATTTACCAAATTTGATTTGGTAAATGGTATTAGGTTTTTAGAAAATCAAATACACAAAATTGAAAAACTTTCTCCTCTCTCATTAAGCAAAAGTCGTGAGCCTCCTCTCCCTCCATTGAAGTTTTGTTTCAAAATTTCAAGTGAGCTAGCACTTCAAGGAGTCATTCAAGGTGTTAGGGAAACTAATCCCTTGAATTTGGAACACAATTTGGAAGCTTGGAGGTCAACATTCATACAAAAGTTTTGAACTACATCTATCAAGCCAATCAATGTAAGTTTAATTCCGCATTCTTATTTTGATTATTCACACATCATTTCATGTTAGAAGATCCTTGGCATGTTATAGGAACTCAATAATTTTATATGCGTAAGTATAGGAAAAGTACATCAATATCACTCTTTAAACCTTACATGCCAAAACTAACCAAATTATACTAAACTTTTTGAAATCATACATATAACATATAATAGAAACGAAAGACAAAAACTTCCACAACATATACGAATTCATAAATATAGCTTGTTAAGAATCTCAATTCCTCTACATAACAATCATACAAACACAACTTCAGAAAGCTTACTAGTACTCGTACATATAAGGAAATTATTTCAAACATAAGAGTTTTTAGGCATCATTTCTATAAGTGCCATTGCACTTGATGAAGGATTTTGATGATGCAACACTTGTAACTTCGACGTAATCGCAAAGTTATACAAAAATATGTCGAAGCAAAATGGATGTGAATATTGGAGCTTAAATGAAGAAATCAAGCAAAGTCTTATAGCTTAGGGCTCTCAATGTAAGTGAGTTGTTAAATTAAGTATTCTAACCTCATAAGACTCATAAACATTCATATAGATGCATTAGAGTCACGTACATATTGTTTTAAACTTCAAATCCTCAATTTTATGCACTTAATCGGTCTTGTGGTCCCTAATAGACCTCACTAGTCTCAGTGTTCTCAAACACCATTATTGGAATCGGACCAACCTCATTATCTCCATACCGATCTCAGTATTCTAAAAACATTGTTACTGTAACCGATTTCCTTACCAGTCTATCTGGAATGAACATGCTATCTGGAACTGGTCTAGACCGTACTAGTCAATAATTTATTAGGTCATGCGCTTAAATGCTCAATGGTCATATTCTTATAGTCGTTTGAATTAGGAGACCGATATATCGGTCTCTAACACCGGCACACCAGTCTCAGGACATAGAGTTGAGATAGTTTTTTTTTCTCTATAAATTGAGTCCCCATTTCCTTTTTGCTAAGTTTTATCACCTTCATATATTTTATTCAAAGAAAAAATAAAGAGAGAAACAAAACCTTCTTGATCATTCACTCTTTTCATCTTAAAAAGCTCATACGCTACATCTTCATCATCTTACTCAATTTACTTGGGTAAACACTTACACTTAAATCTTCTTTATCTTTAGTGAGTACCCAAGTTGTGTTGTAAAATTTTTTATATCAAACAATTGAGGTTGTAAATTTCTTTTGTGTGGGTAGGATTACTCAAAACGGTGGAATTATATAAAAAGTCTAAAAGAAGGCTTGTAACAAAATCTATTGTTGTAAAAGTTGGGGAGCCTTGGAAGAAAACCCTAGTGAAGGTAAATAGGAACATTGGATCAAAGAACTCTATTGTAATGGTTTTGGAGTGAGCCGTAGAAAAATCTTGTTGTAAAGTGTGGATTCAATTTTACATGATGGAAAGCTTCAAGTGCGGGTTGGAATAATGGGCATAGGCATTGAGGCCGAACCAATATAAATTACGGTGTCAGTTTCTCTAACACTATCACTTTAATTTATTACAAGTTTCATATCATATTTCCATATTATTTAGCAAAACTTGTCATTGGATAAATTAATTGTTTAGTGTATAATTTGAGAAAATTGATTATGAAGCTTAGTTGGTAAAGCTACTAACCAAGTAACTTAAAATTGAAATGAATTTTAATTTTGCACTATTTTATCACATACCCAATTCACCCCCTTAGGTATAGATGTTATTGTTTGAGAGCTCGTCGGAAATTTCAATTGGTATCATAGTAAGGAATTATCAATAAAGACTTAAACGTTTAAGAATATATCATGGCCTCTATAAACAACATTTCAATGAATTTTGCCGATGAAGCTTCAACAAATAGACCTCTGCCCTACACTGAAATCGACTGTAATTAGTAGAATATGAGGATGTTGAACTACTTTCATTGTCATTGATGTGTAATCATACAAAGTGGTAACCAAAAGTCCAAAAATTCTAATGAAGAAAGATAGTGATGATGTGGAATTTCCAAAACCGCAATCCGAATGGACCGATGAGGACTACATGGAAGCCTCCAATAATGCAAAGGCTCTCAATAACTTATTTTGCGCAATTGATAAGATCCAAATAAATAATCTTTCGAAATTTTCCAATTCCTATAAATTATGGGAGTCTTTTAAGATTGTTAATGAGGGCATTAACCAAGTTAAAGAATCCAATATTAGTTCATGTGCGAGTTGTGTTGGGATATATGCCTTGGAGCTTCATGTAGTATAAACGGAATTATATTTTAAGAAATAAAACGATGCATTATTCATTTCTCAAAGTGTTTGTTTAATATCGCATATTGTAAATTATCTTGTTTACCCTAGATTACTCATGTACCTCCATACTTAATGTATGAGTGTTATACACACGAGGATTTAAGTTTGAAGTTAGTAATCTAAAATAGTCCATATAGAGAAAACAAAGAGGATACTTTGTTTTTGGTTTATCTATAGCTGCAGTCCATTATATATTTCTATGACGACCTTGATCCGAGATCTTCCATGTGGAGACATGAGAATGGAGACATTTTATATGATGTGATCATATAGGACTGGACCTATAGCTGAGGCCATGATCTCAGCGATGACTGTTAGGATGAAGGAATGGACATCCGTCCGAGAGCACTTCTTGAGGATGATGACCTATCTCAATACTGATGAAACCAATGGAGCTTATATTGAAGAGCGAAGCCAGGTGATCATGATTATGGAAACTCTTCCGAAGAGTTTCCCACAGTTTAAAAGCAACTATGTTATTAACAAGTTATCTTTTACTTTGACCCAGCTGCTCAATGAGCTTACCATTTCGAGTCCATGCTTGTGGATCCTCGTAAGTCCAGTGCTGAGGCAAATATTGTCGAATCTTCTAAATCTGTAAAAAATAAGAAGAAAGGAACTGGGAAGGCTAAGTCAAAGCCGATGAAGAAGAACAAGAGAAGCTCTAAAGGTGCCAAGCCTAAGGGAAAGTGTTTCCACTGCAACAAGGACGGGCATTGGAAAAGACACTGTCTTTAATACCTTACTGAGCTAAAAATGAATAAGTCTACAGGTAAATATGATTTACTTGTTATCGAATATCTTTTATTAGAGGATGATAAGTTTGCATGGATTGTTGATTCTGGAGCAGCAAGAGCAGTGAGAGTTTCCATTCTTTATTTTTTAAATAATAGTTATTTAAATTTGGACAATGTGTTATTCATTCATAGTTTTTGCAGGAATTTGATTTCTATTTCCAAACTTTTGGATGATGGTTTTTTGGTTTCTTTGAATAGTAATTTTGTTATTGTTGTAGAAGTGGATTAACCATATGCACATGAAACTCATAAAATAATTTATATGTGTTAAGACCGTTAACACATAGTTCATTGCTCAACACTGAAATATTTAAGGTTGAAAAACCTAAACAAAACGGCAAAAGATTTCTCATGATGACATATATCTGTGGTATCTTAGACTTGGTCATATCAGCCTTGACCTGATTGATAGGTTGATAAAGAACGAAGCTTTAAACTAGTTAACCATTGAAACTTTACCAGTCTATAAATCCTGTCTATAAGGAAAGATGATCATGAGACCTTTTACTGGAAAAGGTATAAGAGCCAATCAACCACTTGAGCTAATATATTTAGACGTTTGCAGACCAATGAATGTAAGAGCCACATGTGGTTATGCATATTTCATCACATTTATGGATGATTATTCTAGATATGGGTATGGTTACCTAATGCAGCACAAGTCATATACTTTTGAAAAGTTTAAAGAGTATCGTGTTGAGGTTGAGAACCAATTAGGTAAGACGATCAAAACTCTACGATCAGATCGTGGAGGGGAATACCTTGACATAGATTTCGAGGAATTCATAGTTGAGCATAGGATAGTATTCCAACTCACGACATCTAGAACACTACAATAAAATGGTATTGCAGAAAGGAGAAATCAGACCCTACTAGACATTATAAGTTTTATCTTTAGTTATATTTCAGTTCCTAGTTCGTTCTGGGGTATGCATTGAAAATTGCAGTGTATATCCGAAATGTGGTTCCATCTAAGTTTGTTCCTAAGACTCCTTTAGAGGTGTGGAGTGGTCGTAAAACTAGTTTACGATATTTTCGCATATGGGGGTGTCCAGTACACGTGCTGAAGAATAAGACTATTAAGTTAGAGCCTCGTTCATAGTTGTGCCTATTTATAGGCTATCCTAATGAGACTATGGGTGGATTTTTTTATAATTCTGAAGATAACAAAGGGTTTGTGTTGAGAAACGCTATATTTCTAAATGAGGACTATATGAGGGAGTTTAAACCTCATAATAAGGTCTAACTCGAGGAGTTACTTGTTGGTTCGACCAGCGCACCATCATCAACAACTGTTGACAAACACATAGCACCTTCGACATCCAAACGTCAGATGCAAGTTTGTCAAAATGATCTACTACCTAGACGTAGTGAGTGGGTTGTAAGACAACCTGATCGCTATCTGGTAGTTGGAAGGCACAAGTTATCGCTTCCAGCGATGATGTAGATGATCTATTGACCTATCGTAGTGTAATGGATGATTCTAATAAAGAGGAATGGCTCAAAGCCATGAACCTCGAGATGAAGTCTATGTACTCTAACTCAGTCTGGGAACTTGTAGACCAACCTGATGGTGTAAAACCCATAAGTTGTAAATGAATCTACAAAAGAAATAGGAGAGTAGATGGGAAGGTACAGACCTTCAAGGCTAGGCTAGTGGCCAAGAGTTATACCCAGAAAAGGGAGTTGACTATGAGGAAACTTTCTCGATAGTAGCCATGTTCAAATCCATCCACATTCTTCTGTCAATAGCCGCATATTATGACTATGAGATTTCGCAAATGGGCGTTAAGACTGCATTCTTGAATGACAATATTGATGAGTGTATCTATATGGTACATCCAGAGGGGTTCATAGCCCAAGGTCAAGAGCAAAAGGTTTGCAAGCTGCAAAGGTCCATTTATGGACTCAAGCAAGCATCTCGATCTTGGTACATAAGATTTGATACCACGATCAAGTCTTATGATTTTGAGCAGAAAGTTGATGAGAATTATATATACAAGCGCGTCATTGATATGAATGTGGTTTTTCTCGTTTTATACATCGATGATATTTTACTCATTGGGAATGATGTAAGGATATTGTGAGACGTGAAAACCTGACTAGCTAACCAATTACAAATGAAAGAATTAGGAGAGGCCATTAATGTTATTGGGATCCAGATTCTTTGGGATCATAAGAAACGACTGTTAGCTATGACTCAAACATCCTATATCGACAAGATCCTTGTACGATTTAGGATGTAAAATTCCAAGAAAGGCAATTTGTCTTACCGACATGAAATTCATTTGTCAAATAAACAGTCTCTTAAAACACCTCAAGGAGTTGAGGAAATGAGACATATCTCATATGTCTCAACAGTTGGTAGTCTCATGTATGCCATGTTATGCACGAGGCCGGACATTTGCTTTGTTGTGGGAGTAATCAGTAGGTTTCAGTCTAACCCATAATTGGATCATTGAGTGGCTATGAAACATATTCTCAAGTATCTTAAAAGAACGAGAAATTATATGATTGTGTATTTCGGTGAGGATATGATCATAAGGGGATATACGGAATCTGATTTTCAGACGGATGTTGATTCTAAGAAATCAACATCTGTTTCAGTGTTTACCATAGGTGGCAGAGCTATTGTGTGGGGGAGTATAAGTAATCTTGCTTTGTTAAATCCACCATGGAGGCTGAGTATGTAGCAGTTTGTGAAGCGGATAAGGAAGCATTCTAGATCCGGAAGTTATTGGGAGATCTAGAAGTTGTTTCAGATATTAATAAACCACTTATATTTTATTGCGATAATAGTGGTGCAGTGGTGAATTCCAAAGAACCAAGCAGCCATAAGAGGGTAAATAATATAGAGAGAAAATATCATATCATCAAGGAGATAGTGTAGAGAGTAAACATTACTGTCATGAAGATTCCATCCGCAAAGAACCTGGCTGATCTTTTTGTAAAGACTTTATCGGCTAAAGTGTTTGTAAGTCACCTAGATGGTCTAGGGTTATGTGATATGTCCCATTTACTCTAGTGCAAGTGGGAGATTGTTGGGATATATGCCCTAGAGCTTCATGTAATGTAAAAGGAATTATATTTTATGAAATAAAATGATTCATTATTCATTTATCAAATTGTTTGTTTAATATCGCATATTGTAAATTATCTTGTTTACCCTAGATTACTCATGTACCCCTAGACATAGTGTATGAGTGCCATACACAAGAGGATTTAAGTATGAAGTTAGTAAAATCAAAAATAGTCCATAGAGAGCAAACAAAGAGGGTACTTTGTTTGTGATTTATCTATAGCTGCGGTCAATTATATATTTGTATGGCGACCTTGATCCAAGATCGTCCATATGGAGACATGAGAATAGAGGCACCTTATATGATGTGATCATATAGGACTGGACCCAAATAGAAAGGAGTTTCTTATGGTCATATGGATTGATTTTAATCCTGAGTGAACTACGAAATCATGTATTGAAAGCTATGTCCTTTGATTTACAATGGTGAGGTTGGTGTAGCAAGCCCGACCAATAGCTACGTACTTTGGGAACATGGTTTGGTATGTAGCTGGGGACGTTTTACATAGAGAAGGAATTCAATCCTTCTTATGAGAAGTGGATGGGTATCTTCCTTAAGGGTTGATTCGATACTTGAACAGTTAGAGCGCAAATATTTTTCTACTACGAATAGAAAGATTGAAATTCATTATGGTCATGAATAAATCTTTAATTAGAGAATCAATGATACTTAAGGTAAAAATAATTAGAGGGGTATAACGAACATTATGACCCGACTCTAATTATGAGATACCCGTGAAAGGCCAATCCGTATGTAATGACTATATCGATGGACACCATTTATCTATCAGCGGCAATGAGAGTGCAGCTTCGAGTTTTTAGTGGAATTACTTGAAGTTAATAATACAGAATATTTAATTAAGTGTTTAAGTAATATTTCAGAATTATTAGAGTTTGGAACCATAGGTCCACTTGGTCCCAATGATAGCTCGATATAATGTAGTAGATTAAATATAATTGGATAGTCCAATAATACTCATATATGTGTAATATATATTATTAATGTGATTAATAATATTATTTTGTCACACTTGAAACTGTATGTTAAATTTAATACATGGTTTTTAATAATTATATGATAATTAATAATTAATAATTATTAATTATATGAAAAACCTAAGCAAAACCGCAAAAGATTTCTCATGATGACATATATCAGTGGCATCTTAGACTTGGTCATATCAGCCTTGACCTTATTGATAGGTTGATAAAAAACGAAGCTTTAAACTAGTTAACCCTTGAAAATTTACCAGTCTATAAATCCTGTCTAGAAGGAAAGATGATCAAGAGACCTTTTAATGGAAAAGGTGTAAGAGTCAATCAACCACTTGCGCTAATGTATTTAGATGTTTGTAGACCGATGAATGTAAAAGCCTCAGGTGGTTATGTATACTTCATCACATTTATGGATGATTATTTTAGATATTGCTATGGTTACCTAATGCAGCACAAGTCATATACTTTTGAAAAGTTTAAAGAGTATCGTGTTGAGGTTGAGAACCAATTAGGTAAGACGATCAAAACTCTACGATCAGATCATGGAGGGGAATACCTTGACAGATATTTCGAGGAATTCCTAGTTGAGCATGGGAGCATGGGATAATATTCCAACTCACGACACCTAGAACACTACAATAAAATGGTATTGCAGAAAAGGAGAAATCGGACCCTACTAGACATTATAAATTTTATCTCTAGTTATATTTCACTTCCTAGTTCGTTCTGGGGTAAGCATTGAAAATTGCATTGTATATCCTAAATGTGGTTCCATCTAAGTTTGTTCTTAAGACTCATTTAGAGGCGTGAAGTGGTCATAAAACTAGTTTATGACATTTTCGCATATGTGGGTGTCCAGTACACGTGCTGAAGAATAAGACTATTAAATTAGAGCCTCGTTCATAGGTGTGCCTATTTATAGGCTATCCTAAGGAGACTATGGGTGGATTATTTTATAATCTTGAAGATAACAAAGGTTTTGAGTCGATAAATGCTATGTTTTTAAATGAGTACTATATGAGGGAGTTCAAACCTCATAGTAAGGTCTAACTCGAGGAGTTACTTGCTGGTTTGACCAGCGCACCATCATCAACAACTGTTGACAAACAGATAACACATTCGACATCCAAGCGTCAGATGCAAGTTTGTCAGAATGATCTACAACCTAGACGTAGTAGGAGGGTTGTACGATAGCCTGATCATTATCTGGTAGTTGAAAGGCACAAGTTATCGCTTCCAGCGATGATGTAGATGATCTACTGACCTATCGTAGTGCAATGGATGATTCTGATAAAGAGGAATGACTCAAAGCCAGGAACCTTGAGATGAAGTCTATGTACTCTAACTTAGTCTGGGAACTTGTAGACAAACCTGATGGGGTAAAACCCATAAATTGTAAATGAATCTATAAAAGAAAGAAGATAACAGATGGGAAGGTACAGACCTTCAAGGCTTGGCTAGTGGCCAAGAGTTATACCCAGAAAAGATAGTTGACTATGAGGAAACTTTCTCGCTAGTAGCCAAGTTCAAAGCCACCCACATTCTTCTGTCCATAGCCGCATATTATGACTATGAGATTTCGAAAATGGGCGTCAAGACTGTATTCTTGAATGATAATATTTATGAGTGTATCTATGTGGTACAACCAGAGGGGTTCATAGCCTAAGGTAAAGAGCAAAAGATTTGCAAGCTGCAAAGGTCTATTTATGGACTCAAGCAAGCATCTCGATCTTGGTACATAAGACTTGATACCACGATCAAGGCTTATGATTTTGAGCAAAAATTTGATGAGAATTATGTATACAAGCGCGTCATTGATGTGAAGGTGGTTTTTCTCGTTTTATACATCGATGATATTTTACTCATTGGGAAAGATGTAAAAATATTGTGAGACGTGAAAACCTGACTAGCTAACCAATTACAAATGAAAGAATTGGGAGAAGCCATTAATGTCATTAGGATCCAGATTATTTGGGATCATAAGAAATGACTGTTAGCTGTGACTCAGGCATCCTACATCGACAAGATCCTTGTACGATTTAGGATGAAAAATTCAAAGAAAGGCAATTTGTCTTACCGACATGGAATTCATTTTTCAAATAAACAGTCTCCTAAAACACCTCAAGGATTTTAGGATATGAGACATATCCCATATGTCTCAATATTTGGTAGTCTCATGTATGCCATATTATGCACGAGACCAGACATTTGCTTTGTAGTGGGAGTAATCAGTAGATTTCAGTCTAACCCAGAATTGGATCATTGGGTGGCTATGAAACATA